>QOCX01003837.1:0-16353 GCA_005959815.1 Sarcophaga bullata | reverse complement strand
TGGTGGTCGCCACGTTTACCACAGTCAGAAACTTTACCTTGTTTGCATGCAAACCATCCCTCCTAAAATTAAAATACAAATTCATTATGTGAAAAAATAAGAATCCCCATTTTATTTTCAAAATAGTTATAAAAAATAATAACATAATAATTAATTTGCACTAATTTAAGTGCTAATGTTGTTTCATAGATGTGGTCACTTTTTCTATAAAGAATTTTTTATTAATTTTATTTACAATTCATTCAACAATGGTAAGGAATAGTTGGCGTTAAAAATTGGAAGTAATCGTCTGACCTATAAAAACGGTAGCGGATATGTTGTATTTAACCCCGTTGTATATGGCACAACAGACTGGGATTTATTTTATTACCTCTACGTAACAATAAGTACATTAAGGTTTTTTAAGTTTTATTTTTTTTTTTTCAAAAATTAGTCGTGGTTAGTGACTAATCGGTGTAAGATCAATGGTTCTTTGCGAAAAAAATTACCGTTGGTTTTTTACAGTCTAAACGTGAGGCCACGGTTTAATCCCACAGGTTAGACGTATCCAACAAATCGAAATGTAAAAAAAATATTTCTTCGGTTACTTCCTCTCAGCAGTCTTCTGAGAGTAGTTAAAATTGCCATGATAAAGTTTCTTAAAAAAATCTATCGTTCAGAGTCGACTTTAAACTGCAGGTCCCGTCATTCATTTATAAAATTAACACAAACAAAAGACGTATCGCTGACTGAAAGGTTGTAATCACCAATTGCGTATCTATTTATGTAATATTTGCCAAAAATCAAAGTTTGAAAAATGCATATTTTTATGTACTTTTTAAAAATCTCAAGAGGTAACTACTGCTGGTCAGTATAGAATCTCATATGAAATACGTATCTAATCATCGCAATAAAATGATCACTTTTGTAAAATATGGTGGTTACTCTTAGGACAAGTATTTAATAGTAGTGATAAAATTCATTAATATTCCAAATTTTTTCAAAAAATATCAATATATAAAACAGCAAAAAACGCTGAAATGGGTACACTGAACACTAAAAGAAGAAACAAAAGTGAAATATCAATAAACATACATAAAAAGAAAACTGTAATTGCATACCGTTAGAATACCATATTCTTTTTTTCTCAAATTTTACAAATATTTTAAGACCACATTAAAATAATTCTTTTTATTATTGTACCATATGGTTTATAAAGTTAAATATATTGAAGTTATCAAATTATTGAAAAAAATATAAGCTAATAAAAATATTTTATAATACATATATACATATTATAGTGCTTATTAAAGACAAACACTTGTAAGTTACACATTCATATATTGCACGAAAACAATGTAAAGAATATTTAAATTAATTGTACACAATAGTATGCACAATGTGATTTAATCTTCTTTTACAATATTAGATTAGTTGAATTATTAATATATCTTGTTTGTAATATATTTTGTTTAAGTAACGGTTAATGTAAATCTGTCTATTCCAAAAGCAAAGACGTACACCTTAAAAGGTTATGTTTTCAAAATCATAATGTGGGTTCTGAAGAAAACGAGGAAGAACTTACATTTAATCCGAGGTTTCAAACCAGGATTCAATACAGTGATTATGTACTTTTATATCTAAACCACTTATGGAATGAATCAGATGATTCAATGACTGTTAAGATGTGTGCTACGTATAAGTACGAACATGCTTAAATTATAACCTGAGAAAGCATAATAAATTTAAAACATATTACATACGTCATCATTATGTACATCAGTTACAATTATAGAATAAGTAGGGGCCAAGTTCTCTGTTCCAATTGTGTCCCAAATTAAAAAGCTAAACACACAGTTATTGTACTTTTCCAGTAATACAATTTTATATTTTCACTCTATTTTGAACTTAATGAAATCTGTCGACGTAAGGCACTCGGTATATACGGTCGTGGATATATCACATATAATTTCAATGTTGAAGTTTGCGATCATAACTTTCTGCTGAATGAGTGACATTGAACTTGTATGTAGATGTTGTGATTCGGGAAATTTCTCGTGTTATCGCAATCATTTGTAGTCAATTGTTGACGGTATATTTATAATATCCAGCTCTGAGAGGGTGCAGCCCTACTGCCTTGTCAGGTGCGTTAGTCATCAGCACCTTTTCGTGGGAAAGCCACAAGCTCTCCATATTGTCAAATTCACCTTCCGGTTCCAGTGTCCATTTTGTCTTGGATCGGTCGCGTTTCTTGCATGGCCCCTTTACATGTTGTATCTGGAATTTGAATTTGATCAGCATGCGGTATAAACAAACTTCCGGTAAAATTTTACAGCAACCAGAAAACTTTAGCCCCTGTACTTGCTCAAGCTTATTACGTTTTATATTTGCTGAAATCTTCCTAGGATCTGCTCTTGTACCATATGGCCTTTTTTATCTTGGCCTTTTCTTTGTAGTGTTGAAAAAGTTGTAAGTGTTCCATATGAAGTGCTAATATTGATGCTACTAAGTATTTGAAGGCAAAATCGAGTCCCTTTACCGTATCGTCGATAAATCATTGAAACATCTTCAAATTCGGTTGCGAAATCCTGGGCATCCCGTACAGGATAGTTGTGTATAGCCCTTGCGTTAAGAAGCCGGGTCGTCACGACCCGTTAGGTTTCTTTGGCAAATGTAATGTAAATGTAAATAGAGTTTTTCGGGCGATATCCTATGTACTCTCTGGGATACCGGAGACCCATTAGTGTTTATATTGCAGAACTTCAGATGACTTCTTCACAAGGGTGGTTGTGTTGTGTCAGCCGTAAGATCGGAGTATTGTGCGAGTAGTTTGTAAAAAGAATTTTTTAGTTTATGTAATGTTATGTATGTTGATTGACGCCAGACAATTTAACAAACACGTCGAATTCGAGTCGTTCCGCCTACCAACGCTTTATCTTTCATAACCATAAAACTGTGCTACAGCTCGGCACAAAGTGCTGTTCTGTTCCCTTGAAAGTACGATGAAACCAACATATTTCCGTCCACGGTGATCGTGATGTATTTGCATAATCTGATAATGAGCGTTGTTCAAAATTGTGTCGTGTTTTCTGACTTTGGTGGTCTCGCTCTTATCGATCGCATCATATCATAATCTCCATGATAGAGGTGTGAATGCACACATTTTCTTTGTCCGCGGAGTTAACCCTGGGCTTAATCCGATTCCCTGATGCATACCATTGTTCAATAAATCTGAATTTAAATGTTTTATATTTCTCGGACTCCGATGGTGATATAATATCCGATGCGCATTTTAATATTGTTGAGTCAATCTCTGACACATTAGTGTAGTATTTATTGTCATTAAAAAAGCAAAATTTTTTAAAAACATAAATAAATTAAAAATGTCTATTGTCAATTTGGGTTGGATATAATTCATAATAGCTTAATTCTTCGCTAGCGCTTGAATAATTAACTTAAAAAATCTTTTTTAATAATATTTATCAACTACTTTTGACAGTGCTTAGATAAGCTTAAAGTTTGATCCACCAACATTGGCCGTATACTCAAAAAGCCAATACAAAGATTAAAGTTAATTTAATTGTTGATCTCAAACCCAAAAATGGCCAGGTGGTTATCACATTTAAATTTTTGTTTATAATTTATTATTATTTTTTTTTTATATACATTTGATCTTTGGCATTATTTATTCATATTTTTTTTTAATATAATTGTTTTTTCTTTGTTGAATATTGACTGTCTTCACAATGGGTCTAAATGTTGACCAAAGTGCGACTCCTTTGCATCTTGGAGGAGGGTTTGGCATCTTATTTAACCCTACTGTTTTTTTTAATTTCAATATTATTTTTATATTTATTTGCAATTAATTTTTAATTAGTCCAAGCATTTTTATGTGTGTGAAGATAAATTCGAATTTGAAAATCCAAGATGCAATCCAAAAATTTTAGCAACGCCACATTTGGCGATAACAAAGCAAAATTTTCTCTTAACTGGACAAAATTTGACCTTAATAGAGCACTGTTATCTATTTAACATCTCACTTGTTTAGGAGCTAATTTTAGGATATATACTAAGTTTATGAATACTATACCATATTGAAAGGAAGGTTCCAAAGCACCTTAATATAATCAGCAATGTACTCACATATAAAGTAATATGGTATTGAGAAAATTGGCTCTGAAAATGTCAATTTTTTTAGTTTAAAATTCTGTAGATTAGTGGCTATTTTGAAACATATAAGAAATAGTACACCTACGCGACCATATGCAAATGATAGTCCAGTGTTTCGAAACGTGGTAGTGGAATAGCTGGAATAATTTTGGGATTTAACGAAATGAATTTTGAAAAAATCGATTTTTGGTTGTCCCGTACATTTCAACTTTTTGTTATTCACAAGTAATAATAATCATAATAAGAATTAAATTTTATGTCATAAATCTGCAATAATTGCAAAGTAGAAGACTACTTATTACCACCTTTAAATAGTGCTCTGTTAATAGCAAATGTTGTACTGTTAAAGGCATAAAGCGGCGCTGCTAAAAGTATGGGTTTGCGTCTTTGGTTTTTAAATTCGAGTTTATCTTCACACACATCACTTTGGACTATCATGTACATATAGTCCTCCAAAATGGCCACTGATCTTCTAGAGAATTTTCATACATTTTTGGTCGAAAATCGATTTTTTTTAAATTGAATATCTCGACTCACAAAATTATTTTAGTTATTTCACTGCCATAGTTGGAAAGAGGACACTCTGGACTATCATGTACATATAGTCTTTATGGTGTACTATTTCTTATATCTTCCAAAATGGCCACTGATCTAGAGAATTTTCAATTAAAAAATTGATAGTTTTAAAGCCAATTTTCACAATTAATTAAGAGGAACATTATATTGTTCCTTTGAGTATGGTATGGTACTCATAGGCCTAGTATTTGTCCTAAAATTAGCTTCTAAACAAGTGGGCTTTCTCAGATGGATACTGTTAAACAGCTACCAGTGCTCTCTTAAGTGCAAATTTTGTTCTGTTAAGGGCAAATTTTGCTCTGTTAACGCCAAATGTGGCGCTGCTAAAATTTATGGATTTTCATCACACATATGAAGAATTTATGCCAGGTTTTTGCATCCTGTTCTATTGGTTTTAAATTTTAACTTTTTCCGAACTCAGAGCAAAAAACTTGTTTGTATTTATAATAAACATAGCCATTCTCTGACTACAGTGGTCGAGTGTATTGTGGCGTTATCTTGAGCGACACCAAGCTACCTCTCAAACACATTTTTTATAAGATGAACCACATTAATTTCCGAAAATATTTAACACTGAAATCCTGGTTTCGTTCATATTTTCCCCGGCCCACCAATAAATATGTTTTGGCAGGTATTCGAAAGATTTTTTCGTCAAATATTGGTAATGTGACCACCGGTCTTTAAAGGATTTGATAAAATCAAATCAAAATAAATATAAAACAAATTTCCCAGGGGAATTCAGTTGGCAGCTCAATATTCAAAGCGAGATTACTCACTAAACCAATTTATCATTTGCAATGACAGATTGCTCCAGAGTAGATTAATTGTCTCTGAAAATTTGTTTAATAAAAACGAAAAATGGCTTTTCACAAAAGAAAGAAAGGACGCAGTTGATGTTCAGAGCATTATACTATTGAAAGTGGAATTCTGACGAATTGCGGAATTCGAAAAACGCTTCCTTTAACATAAGCAACATGAATGTGATTTTTAATTTATTCTCACATTCTCTTCCAGTTTTATTTTCAGTTAAAATCTATTTTGACTACTATCCAAACATGGGGGCGGCACAATGGTAACCAAAGTTCATAGAAATACTGGGACTTTGCCTCGAATTTATTTCTCCGTAATTGTGGATAAAAGAATTTTCGCAGAATTTTATTAACTCCACCAGCTATATAAGGCATGTTTGGACGTTGCTTATTGGTTGGTGCTGAGGGTCAGACAGCAGGAAGCAATTGCGTAAAGTTTTAAAATTGCCTGGAGGGAGGACAAAGAAGGCGGGTGGTTGGCAAAATGTAAGAATTCTTTGAAAAAACCTTCTTTTGAATTTCCACTCAAACAATCATGGCTCCACAATAAAACAATGGTGAATCGTATTGTATGGTGAATGATTAATGGAAGTTCCGCACAGATTCAATTAAAATTGCTCAGGATTTATTTAAAACTCAAGCGGAGATGTGTGGGACTTTAGTTAAAAACCAAGACAGTGGTCCAGATATATAACCATGGGGTTGAACAGGAGACAGAAAATAAATTAAAATCTTATTGGCAACCGATGCAGAGATAGTATGATTACCAGTTGCTGTATAAGTGACAATGCATTTAAACTTTCAAGCATGGGAAATACCCCGTTTGAAATGTACACACATAAAGCAACATTTCGCTTGAATAAAAAACACACAAGCAGAACGTAAGAAGGATGGATGTATCTGAATACAGATGACTTTTGATTATGCCGATTACCAGAATTAAAATCGAAAGCATTGCAAATGCGATACAAGGATTCCGATATTTCGATGCTGATTATTTTACCCAACGATATAGAAGGTTTGAAAACATTAGAAGGAAAATTGAAAAATTGGAATTTCAATGAAATCCTTTCTAAAACTGTGACAAGGGAAGTGCGCGTTGAAATACCCAAATTTCGCATTGAATATGATATTGATTTGAAGGAACCTCTAAAAGAGGTAAGGCTGTTACCCTCAAAAATATGAAAACAATTTTGTACAATTTCGTTCTCTTTTATTTAAGATGGGCTTAACTAGCATGTTTGATGAGACAGCCAACTTTAGTGGTTTATTTGATACCGAACAACAGCAGAAAATATCGGATGTCAGGCATAAAGCCTATTTAGATGTTAATGAAGCTGGATCAGAAGCAGCTGCGGCCTCATGTAATAATTTTTTTTTTTATTTCTGTTGACACAAATTGTGAGTGAATTCTTATCTTTTCTTTTTCAGTCATGATAACGCAGGGGCATTGTGGTTTTAGGAACCCGAATGTGTTCCGTGCTGATCATCCTTTCGTATTTGCTATATGCAGTGATAATGCGGTATATTTTGCTGGACATGTGGCCAAATTTTAAAATATCTCGTTCATTTTGTAATTGAATATCTTGTAACTGGATTTGCTATTGTTTAAGAATTTTATAAAGAAATTATAATTTTTATTTAAAAAAAAACGAAACTAATCTATGCGATGTTAAATGCTTATCATTGTACTTCTAAGGTTAATCCGTAATGGCTTATGATGAAACAACCCCGTTAACCTTGAGAAAGAAGTTCATTATTAATGAATTGATCGTTCATAGTTCTTTTTGTTGCTCCTTTTCAAAGTATGTCACTTTCGTTTGAGGTTATTATCTAAGTTAATAAATCTTATGATAGCTAAAGCATAACAGTGGCCTAGGAAGTTAATTAATTAGCGTTTGCCAGTATCCATTATCCAGTTTTAATAGGCCCTGACAGAACATTATATTTTTTACATTTTACTGAAGCGGTGCCCAAATTTACATCGACCAAAATTATGTAGAATGTTGCTTGCTATTGAAGCTTAATTCTCCACAGATTGAGATGGCAGTGCAATAGATCGTACGTCTCAGATATTTAGAACCTCCATGCTATAATACAATACAACACAATCCTTTCACTACCCATGGGTAATATTTAAACACGCCTTTTCTTCAACCATGTAATGAAACTTAATCGTATCCATTTCCACACTCTAATTTACACGCTGTAATCACTTTCAATCAAACCATTTTCCGTTGATTTTCTGTTTCTGCGCGCATTGGACAAGGCATTGCTGACGCAAGTCGAATTGGAAACGATGCTCGCAGAAACAGAGGCGATGCTCAACAGTCAGCGCATTGGCCCGCTGTTTCCAGACCCGAACGACGGAAAGGCACTAACTCCAGCTAATCTGCTGATAGGACTGTGTGCGTTTGCTACCGCTCGAATCCGTACATACATACACAATTGGCCATTACAACCCTTCAGTCAGGATTACGGCCTAACTTCTCACACCACTTATATTGTGTGTGCTAATTTTATACATGAGTGGCGGGACCTACATGTTAAAGTCGACTCCCAACGACAGATTTTTGAGAAACTTTTCGTGGCAATTTTATTTACTCTCAGAGTTTGTGCCAAAAATTGCTGAGAGGAAGTCGCCCTAGAAATATTTTTTTCATATTATTTTTTTTGGTCTGACCGGGGATTCGAACTCTGCCTTTCGTCTAATAAGCCAACACACTACACTACTAGACTACGGCAATTACATCGAAAACTGCTTGAATCCGTAGGCGACGGGAAAATCAATGAACCCAAATTATGGAAGAGTTGTAGACTACTTTGCGGATTTTGGCAGGCTTGATCTCGATACTACGTTCTGGGCAAAGCCAAGTGGACCAACGAATCGCCCAACCTCAAGCTAGGTCAGGCCGTTATCGTGCACGAGGACGATTGTCCGCCGCAACGTTGAGTGCCAGGCAGAGTCGTCAAGGTCGAGTAAGGAGTAAGACGGCAAGATCAAAGTGGCAGAGGTCGCATAGAATACGTTAAATTTAAGTATTGAATTAGAAATAATGAAATTAATTGAATGACAGAATCAATTCCGATCGGTCTTTCCTTCTTCGGTAAAGTTTGATCACACAGGCGATAGATCATTAATTTAAAAATGCCCATTTTTCAATCCCTTAGGTCACCATGGTACGGTACACAAAATCGTTCAAAACCAAATTACAATTTAAAATCGCTTCTCAAAGGAAGTCAACATGCTAATAGATGTCCTGTGTGTGCTTTTATGAGCAGAATTGCAATAAAAAAAGTTTTAATGAAAAACATTTACTATGGACTGACTATAAGTAGACTATAGGCTATGAGTTGACGATTGATAATAATTCTTAAAAAAAAAACTATTCTTTCTAGTTGTTGACAAATTGGAATAGCAAAAGAAAACAATGACATGGGAAACCCTAATTGACACAATTTATACTTGATAACACCATTTGATCAAATCTATTGTACAATTAAAGTTTTTAATGCATTTTAACAGTTTTTTTTTAATCAATGACAGGGGTTAGTTGGTGGCAATAAGAAAAAAAAAATTAAAAACTCCTTACTACATAATGATTCAGGACTTTATACGACTGTTTATAGGACTGGATACGATTAAAATCGATTTTTTCAATCAAGTCCACCAATGCAATCTCTAATATACAGTGTTGGATATAATAACAGAAACAATATAAAATTCCTTGAATATCAATGAATTTCACATTCATGATCAGGATGTACAACGATTCGCTTCCTTACGAAAGTCTTACAATATATTTGGATTCTAATGAGATATTCACTATAATCACAATCGAACCCCTTGTTCTACAATCTAAAAAAAAATTACAAGCTATTCCTTCAAATTATTTTTCTGATCTCTTAGTTTCGCATGCCTGAATGATGTATGATGAAGGTAAACAAAATCGTCCAAAACCACATTACAGTTTAACATCGCTACTCAAAGCAGGTCTCTATGCTAAAAGATGTTCTGTGTGGTCTTGTTAGCACAATTTAAATAAAAAAAAATCAAAATTTTAATGAAAAACATCTTCTATCGACTATAAGTGAATTGTAGACTGATTGTGTTGACGATTGCCAATAATTTTTAAGAATCTACCGAATGCCTCTTTTATAATTCACTGTCTAACGATTTGGAATTTTAATTCTGCTTAACCGATCAGCAGCAATTTATGTTCAATTTGAATTACATTTTATAACTTCGTTCTTAAAAACAAAATTATTTGTCGCCCAATGCTAGTAGATCGTTGATAAATTGAATTTTTTTTTAATAAATTTACCAAACAAGATAGTGAAAATGGAAAAGGAAACAATAACATGGGAAACCCTAACTGATTAAACCACAATTTATAGTCGATAAAATCGTTTGATCAAACCTATTGCATGAACTTGTTTTTTATGTACTGCACTGAGCTAAAATTATTATGAACTTGATTAGAAAAATATGAAATGGTTGAACGTTTAAAATAGTTTTCTGAGCTAAAATAATCACGAATTTCTTCAGAACAATATGAATTGGTTGGACGTATTAAAATAGTTTTCCTAAGTACTGCACTAAGCAGTTCTTAGTTTGAATAAAATCTTCTATAAAATGCCTCATATTGTGCCATCGTTTGAATATTTTCCCAGTTCGAATGTGTTACACGACAGTGATGTGATTTCAACGGCAAAAAATACAAAATTTTTTTAAAAAAGGAAATACTTTCTGGTATTTATAGCCAAAATTAAAAAAGCGAAATATTTTATTAGCAAGTACAAGAATAATTTGCCAAACGTGATAAAGGCAAGTGATTAATTATAAAATATTTTCAATGAAAGTGAAATGTGATCCACCAAAAAGAGCCCAGATGAAGGATAAATAATTAAAAAAAAAAATTTCATAAGTTTTTATCACAATTTCATAACGATAATTAAACAAAATTTTCCATAAAATAGTCGTCAAGATATTTTTAAAGCGTTCTAAAGTGTAAATTCTAACAGCAGCCATATTCATAAGAAATTATTTACGATTCATTTTCAATTTTATAAACAAAACTTGCTTAAATAGTATTTAAGAAACGTTTTAAATGTTTTCTTATTTATTTATCTACCTGATTACCTGGCTAATAAATAAATGCGCTACTTAAACATAAAATCACTAAAAACCTTAAATTCCTATGAAACTGTTATTGTGCGTTTATGAATACAAATTTTTATGAGTGACTTATAAGTCAAAAAATTGTTAAAAAAAGCTTTGAGAGTACAATAAACCTACAATAAGGGTTTTTTTTATGAATATGGCCGTAAACATTTTATTTCCTGTTTGTCAAAACTTGATGTTGTGGGTTGAGATCGTTTAAACATAATTTTTTGTGAACTATTAACAGCTTCTGGACGGTGTATACATAATTAATTGGAAAGTTTGGAAGAAAAGTTTTCGTTGATAACCATTTTAATGAAAGATTTGTTTCTAATTTAGTAAAGTTTTCCGAAGGAGTGATTGAACCCAAGGCTCCTTAAAAATCTTCTTTTATTAAATAATTTTGTTTAACAATTTCAATTCAACGACTCAAAAGTCCATTCCAGACTTTGCCTTAATTAGTGCCAGTGTGTAGGACAATGTAAAATAAGCCGCATTTAGTTCGATGACTTTTGTTAACCAGCGTCGCAATATTTTTTTCATACTGAACGAAGTGTCTACGATTGACACAACATAACGCAATTTAAAGTCAATTTAATTGAGCAACTAGAGTTTGAAAAATTTTATTGGTTGGCGAGCAAGAATAAAATTGGCGAATTGCAGAATGAAATATTATTTCGCGTTGTTTCTTCTTACCCACAAAATTTGTTTGACTGCATTGGAACCTTTTTTTTCGTCAAATATTTTTGTAATGTGATCCAGTTTTTAAAGAATTTAAAAGAATCGTAAAACTTGCTTTACAAACTCCAAATTGATTTCATCTTTCAATAATCTGTCGAATATAAAATTCATAAATACCCTCCATTTAACAAACAAATTGCACTCTTTTGTTATTTGTAATGAAATTGTTTTTAATTATTCTCACGTTTACTTAGTAATTAATTTTCCTTTATCCTTTCTAGTTTTATTTTCAGTTAAAATCTGTACTTGACTCTACAAAAATGGGTGGCACAATTGGTGTGGTACACCAAAGTCATCAGAAAATACTGACTTTGCCTCGAACTTATTCTCCGTAATTGTGGATAAAGAATCTTCACAGAATGTTATCTACTCACCAGCCTCTATACGTGCATGTTTGACGTTAGCTTTTGCTGGTGCTGAGGGTCAGACGGCAGAAGAAATGCGAAAAGTTTTAAAATTGCCTGAGGGAGACAAAGAGCTTGTGTTGCAAAACTGTAAGGAATTGTTGAAAAACTCTTTTGAATCTTCCAACTCAACAGATGATGCTCCGAAATTGAAAATGGTCAATCGTTTGTATGTGAATGATCAACTGAAAGTTGCCGCACAATTCAATAAGATTGCCCAGGACTATTTTGATACTCAAGCAGGAAGTGTGGATTTTAGCAAAAACCAAGAAGTGGTCCAGAATATTAACCATTGGGTTGAACAAGAGACAGAAAATAAAATTAAAAATCTTTTGCAAACAGACGCAGTAAATGCTGATACAAGTGCTGTCATAGTGAATGCCATTTACTTCAAAGCCAAATGGGAAATACCCTTTAGTGAAGGTTTCACCACAAAATCGACATTCTATGTGAATAAAAAGCAACAAGTTGAGGTAGATATGATGTCTAGAAAGGCTTATTTTGGTAATGCCAACATACCCGAATTACAATCGAGAGCATTGCAAATGCGATACAAGGATTCCGATATTTCGATGCTGATTATTTTACCCAACGATGTAGAAGGTTTGAAAACATTAGAAAGAAAATTGAAAAATTGGAATTTCAATGAAATCCTTTCTAAAACTGTGACGTGGGAAGTGCGCGTTGAAATACCCAAATTTCGCATTGAATATGATATTGATTTGAAGGAACCATTAATAAAGGTAAGGCTGTTACCCTCAAACATATCACAACATTTTTCTTATAATTTTCATTTCGTTTATTTCAGATCGGCTTAAGTAGCATGTTTGATGAGACAGCCAACTTTAGTGGTTTATTTGATACCGAACAACAGCAGAAAATATCGGATGTCAGGCATAAAGCCTATTTAGATGTTAATGAAGCTGGGTCAGAGGCAGCTGCGGCCTCATGTAATAATTTTTTTTTTATTTCTGTTGACACAAATTGTGAGTGAATTCTTATCTTTTCTTTTTCAGTCATGATAACGCAGGGGCATTGTGGTTGTAGGAACCCGAATGTGTTCCGTGCTGATCATCCTTTCGTATTTGCTATATGCAGTGATAATGCGGTATATTTTGCTGGACATGTGGCCAAATTTTAAAATATCTCGTTCATTTTTTTAATGTAATATCTTGTAACTGGATTTGCTATTGTTTAAGAATTTTATAAAGAAATTATAATTTTGGTTTAAAAAAAAACGAAACTGATCTATGCGATATTAAATGCTTATCACTGTACTTCTAAGGTTAATCCCTAAATGAAGTTATGCTGAACAACCCCGTTAACCCTTGAGAAGCAGTTCATTATAAATGAATTGATCGTTCATAGTTCTTTTTGTTGCTCCTTTTCAAAGTATGTCACTTTCGTTGAGGTTATTATCTCTGCGTTTGCCAGTGTCCATTATCCAGTTGTAATAGGCCCTGACAGGACATTATATTTTTTACATTTTACTGAAACGGCGCCCAAATTTACATCGACCAAAATTATGTAGAATGTTGCTTGCTATTGAAGCTTAATTCTCCAAAGATTGAGATGGCAGTGTAATAGATCGATACAATACAACATAATCCTTTCACTACCTGCGAGAAATATTTAAACATGCCTCTTCTCCAACCATGTAATGAAACTTAATCGTATCCGCTCTATTTTACACGCTGTAATCACTTTCAATCAAACCATTTTCAGTCTGATTTTCGCATTGGACAAGGCATCGCTGACGCAAGTCGAATTGGAAACGATACTCACAGAAACAGAGGCGATGCTCAACAGTCAGCGCATTGCCCTGCTGCCTCCAGACCCGGATGACGGAAAGGCACTAACTCCAGCTCATCTGCTGATAGGAGAGGGTCTGCGTTTGCTACCACTCGAATCCGTACATACATACATAATTGGCCATTACAACCCTTCAGTCAGGATTACGGCCTAGCTTCTCAACTTGATAATTGTCGCTGCTGCTAATTTTTATACATGAGTGGCACGGACTAGACATGTTAACAGTCGACTCCCAACGACAGATTTTGAGAAACTTTTCGGTGGCAATTTTATGTTACTCTCAGAGTTTGTGCCAAAAATTGCTGAGAGGAAGTCGCCTAGAAATATTTTTTTCATATTTTGTTTTTGATGTCTGACCGGGGATTCGAACTCTGGCCTTTCGTCTAATAGCCAACACCACGTACCTACTAGACTACGGCAATTACATCGAATTGAATCCGTAGGCGACGGGAAAATCAATGAACCCAAATTATGGAAGAGTTGTAGACTACTTTGCGGACTTTGGCAGGCTTGATCTCGAAACTACGTTCTGGGCAAAGCCAAGTGGACCAACGAATCGCCCAACCTCAAGCTAGGTCAGGTCGTTATCGTTCACGAGAACGATTGCCAGCCGCAACGTTGAGTGCCAGACAGAGTCGTCAAGGTCGTAGAAGGAGAAGACGGCAAGATCAAAGAGGCGGAGGACTCATAGAATATGTTAAATTTAAGTATTGAATTAGAAATAATGAAATTAATTGAATAATACAATCAATTTCGATCGGTTTTCCTTCTTCGGTAAAGTTTGATCACACACGCGATTGATCATTAATTTAGAAATGCCCATTTTTCAATCCCTTAGGTCGCCATGGTACGGTACACAAAATCGTTCAAAACCAAATTACAATTTAAAATTGCTTCACAAAGGAAGTCAGATGTTCTGTGTGTGCTTTTATGAGCAGAATTGCAATAAAAAAGTTTTAATGAAAAACATTTACTATGGACTGACTATAAGTAGACTATAGGCTATGAGTTGATGTTGGACGATTGATAATAATTCTTAAAAAAAAAACTGTTCATTCTAGTTGTTGACAAATTGAAATAGCAAAAGAAAACAATGACATGGGAAACCCTAATTGATTAGACCACAATTTATACTTGATAACACCATTTGATCAAATCTATTGTATAAGTAAAGTTTTTAACGCATTTCAACAGTTTTTTTTTTTAAACAATGACAGAGGTTAGTTGGTGGCAATAAGAAAAAAAATTTAATAAACTCTTTACTACATAATGATTCAGGACTTTATAGCCATCTATCGATTAAAATCGATTTTTTTCCAATCAAGTGCACCAATGCAGTGTCTAATATACAGTGTTGGATATAATAACAGAAACAAATTCCTTTATCTCAATAAGATGTTGGTACATGATAAAAAAAATTCCTTGAATATCATTGAATTTCATATTCATGATCAGGTTGTACAACTATTCGCAACCTTACGAAAGTCTTACAATATATTTGGATTCTAATGAGATATTCACTATAATCACAATCGAATCCCTTCTTCCACAAACTAAAAACAAATTACANGCTATTCCTACAAATTATTTTTCTGATCTCTTAGTTTCGCATGCCTTCTGATGAAGGTGAACAAAATCGTCCAAAACCACATTACAGTTTAACATCGCTAATCAAAGCAGGTCTCTATGCTAAAAGAAGTTCTGTGTGGTCTTGTTCGCAGAATCGAAATAAAAAAAAACAGAATTTTAAAGGAAAACATATTCTATCGACTTAAGTGAATTGTAGACTGACTGTGTTGACGATTGCCAATAATTTTTAAGAATCCACCGAATGCCTCTTTTATGATTCACTGCCAGACAATTTGGAATTTTAATTCTGCTTAACCGATCAGCAGCTATTTATTTTAAATTTGAATTACATTTTATTACTTCGTTCTTAAAAACAAAATTATTTGTCGCCCCATGCTAGTAGATCGTTGATAAATTGAATTTTTTTTGATTAATTTACCAAACAAGATAGTGAAAATGGAAAAGGAAACAATGACATGGGAAACCCTAACTGATTAAACCACAATTTATAGTCGATAGAATCGTTTGATCAAATCTATTGTACAAGTAAAGTTTCTAATGCATTTCAACAGTTCTTTTTTATGTACTGCACTGAGCTAAAATTATTATGAACTTCATTAGAAAAATATGAAATGGTTGAACGTTTAAAATAGTTTTCTGAGTTAAAATAATCACGAATTTCTTCAGAACAATATGAATTGGTTGGACGTTTAAAATAGTTTTCCTAAGTACTGCACTAAGCAGTTCATATTTTCAATAAAATTCTCTATAAAATGCCTCATATTGTGCCATCGTTTGAATATTTTCACAGTTCGAATGTGTTACACGACAGTGAAGTGATTTGCACGGCAAAAAATACAAAATTTTTTTAAAAAAGGAAATACTTCCTGGTATTTATAGCCAAAATTAAAAAAAGCGAAATATTTTATTAGCAAGTACAAGAATAATTTGCCAAACGTGATAAAGGCAAGTGATTAATTATAAAATATTTTCAATGAAAGTGAAATGTGATCCACCAAAAAGAGCCCAGATGAAGGATAAATAATTAAAAAAAAAAGTTGATAAGTTTTTATCACAATATCATAACGATAATCAAACAAAATTTTCCATAAAATAGTTGTCGAGATAT
>QOCX01003836.1:0-16358 GCA_005959815.1 Sarcophaga bullata | reverse complement strand
GTGTTCATATTTCTATGAGCATGATATTGAAATGGATAATCTAGACACCACAGACATGTGGTTTCAAAAGGACGGCGATACGTGCCACAAAGCTTATGCCAAATTAGATACTCTATGTGAGAGATTTGACGGCATAATTATCTCACGTGCGTGTTATGTAAACCGCCAGTAAAGATTATACAATTTGATCCGATTTCTAAGTTGTAGATAAATGCGAATACTCTACATACCACAGCGGCCGTTAAGGCCAACATAAGCCATGCCATCGGTCTAATTCGGGCTTATTTATGCGTCAGAGTTATGCTAAATTGGATACTTTGAATGTGCTCCTCCCGGAGAATGAATAAGAAATGTTTCAGATACGCTTTACATACATACGTGCATATATACATAGTTGGTGGTCATTACAAGCTTTCAGTCAGGATTGCGATCTAGTTTCTCATACCTCTTATGTTGTGTGCGTTAATTTTATTTATGAGTGGCACGACCATCCATTTTTGAACGAAAGATTTTTTGAGAAACTTTTCATGGCAATTTTATTTACTTTCAGAGTTTTTGCCAGAAATATGCTGAGAAGTCGCCGAAGAAATATTTTTTTGTATTTCGTTTTGATGAAGATGTCTGATCAGCTGTTTGAACCTTGGTCATACTAGACATTCCATACTAAACTACGATGTCTTCAGATACACTTTGTTTTATTTATTTTAAGATAGAAGGCGTTTGAAGAGAATATCAATGAAAACATGAAGTTTGCGAACATGGCACACGACAGCTCGTAACAACAGCGTTGACATAAGGTGCTGCGTTTTGGAAGAGCAATACATATGAATTTATTTTAAAACTTTATTATTTAACACTCATAAGTACTTGTGTGCTCTCCATTGAAATTTATTTCATAATAAAAAATATTCTTACACTCTTTTCAACATTTCCATTTATTTAGAAATATTCAAGAAAAAACCAATTTTCCTTTTTTAAACGATTTGAAAAATGTAGAAGCATGCGGTTGTTTGTATTACGAACAATTTTCGGCTTAAGTTGACATCTTGTTGGGAAAGTACGTGCCTTTCAAAATGTTTTAGGAAGCAAGAATCAAGAATTATTCGCACAAAATGAAAGCAAGAAAATTTAATTTTTTTTTTTTTTGTAATTTTAAAAAATCAGTTTTATTATTTTATGTATACCGTATGGTGCTGGTTTTATTTTAAAACAACTTAATTTTAGTTTGTCATTGTATTTGTAACATTAAATTCTTCAAATAAAACCTGATATTACAGGTACTAACAATTCGACTACATTTAATGTGGAAAATCAGTTTTCTTCGTATTTAAAATGATTTACAACATGTATACATACATACATACAATTATACAATTATGTATACATACATATATATATATGTACACATAAAAAAATTTACAAGAAAAATATTTGAAGTGTGTGAACAAAATTAGTTTTTCATTTTTAATTACAAGGAATAATATTTGGTTACGAGTGTAAAATACATGCGACTGCTTTTGAATGACATTTTAAATGTAAGCTAAGCGTGCTTTAAAGCGTTTTCAATTTGAATAAAATTTTGCTACCATTTTCTAATTCATTAAGAAGCTTAGAGGAATTTTTCTATTAGTACTTCAGTCTAACCAAACTTTTCACGCCTAACATGTTTAGTGTTCATTTTATGTAAGAGTTGCGGAACCTACAGTTCAATGTTGGCTCCGAATTACATATTTCAGCAGCTTTACGGGAACAAACTTAAGTGTCAGTTTTTTTGTTTTTTTTTTTTTTGTTTTAGAAAGCAATATTTTTTTATCCTCTTTTTGTTATCTCAGTGCTAAGATTTTTAAACTCACTCAAGAGCTTGAGTCAAAACACTTCCTACTAGGTTACAGCGATCAGTTAAGGTAATGAATTAAGAAGCAAAGGTCCGCCATAAAACATCTGTTCCAGCTTCTTAATATACATATGTGGGAACAGGACGTACCATCAGGAGTGGCAACACTTGCTGGCTAATACGATTGAATGCGACTCTACGATTTCAGATTTCAAGATTATCGAATAGTTTTAATTTAGAGCGGCACTTGTAGTTTGATCACCAAGAGAGAAACATTTCTCATAATATTTAAATAAATATTAATTACTTTAATAACTTAAAAGTGTTTTTTTTAATGTATATATGTAGTAGTATATACATAAATAAGCTTGCTTAATATCTAAAATATTTTCAATAAATTTTCAGTAGAAATTTCTAAGAAGAATTCATATTTTGTATGATGCCTCATGAAAACTGTGTTAAACCACAAATATATCTACTTATGACATATCTGTATACATACATACATAGTCAGGATTACGATCTAACTTCTCACTCCACTTATGTTGTGTAGAATAAATTTTATACGTGAGTGGTAAGATCTACAGCTAAACTAGACTCTGAACAAAAGTCTGAGAAACTTTTTCATAAAAATATTACTTATTCCCAGAGTGTTTTGCCCGAAATCTGCTGTTAATCTGTTAAAATCTAGTCTCATTTAATTATAAATTCAAAGAGTTTAAAAATTAATTTTTAGTTTTACCAGGTTAAAGGTTATACTCAATAGCTTTGTAAAGATGCTTACATACGGACTTGTTCTAAACACTTAGTTTAAATAAATGAAATATTACCAAACTTGGTAGCAATATTCTTTAGTTCTTCGTTAACCCCTTTAATTTGAAATGAAACAATTTAAATGAAAACAACTTCCTCCATTATTTACTTTATAATCCAAGTTTTAACATCGTAAATTGCTTGTAATAAGTGCCACCACCATTGTCATTACTTATCATCTCAATTAAGTCTTTTCAGAAAAGTTTTCATTCTAACTTTTCTTAAAAGTTTGATTAAGAAAAAAAAAATATAAAAAAGCTATATTTTGTTTAAGAAAATTATTGAAAATTCATTTACAAATTAACCCCATCTGTTAACATTTGTATGATAACTTTTTGTAAAGTTTTCATTTTTTTGTTTTTTTTTTTTAATCATGTTGAAAGACGTCATCTGGCAATTTTGTAAGAATTTTTGAGATGTAAACTTAGTGACCCTAAATATTTCAATTTTTGAGCAAAGTTTTTTAAATTTAATTTTTTACAAATTTTTGTTAAGTTCTCATCAACTTATCAATTCGTTTTCGTGTTGTGCAAGGAGAGTCATATCTGAAGGGCTGTTGATAGATCTTCTTAGTATTAAGTAATCTTTTTTAGCACATGATAAATTAAATTAAAATTTAGTTATTTGTACCACCTTTGCTATTGAAGTTGCCGTAGTCTAGTAGGTGTATTGCTTTATTAGACATCAGGTCAGGGTTCAAACTCCTAAGTATTTTGAAAAGTCACTGTTTGGTGAGGATTTTAGGCTGATGACGATATTGATTCACATTTCGATGTTGACGAATGTTACGTGGATTGAAAACTTATTTTTTTCTAAATTGCATGATCTGCACTTTAAAGACTTGTGATTTAATCAAAACAGTGATACAGGCCACATAGCTCATGTAATATTTGATATTCTGTAAGATCTTTTTGAGAGCATGATAATATGATGGTAATATGAACTATCCACCAAAATCGTGATACTTGATCCTGTTAGACTTCTACTTGTGGAATTTTTTAAGCTGCAGGTTTGTGCGTATAAGTCAAAAACCACAGAGGTCCTCAAAACCAATTTATGAGCCAAAGTCATAGAAAATTTTATGTTTCGGATAGGCTTTCCTCATAGAAGCAGCTGTGGTAGACATTTGAATGATTTGATGGAGGAAAGACAAAATCAATCTGTGGTATTATTATTCCACTTCATATGCCCCCTCCTGAGATTTTTCATTCTACCAAGAGTCTCTGTGTGTTTGCTGGTCTTTCTTTTGTTAGCCTTTTGTTAGGATGTTATAAAAGGCATATCGTCTAGAAGTCTTGCTAGTCTAGTAGGTAGTCTATTGGCTGACTACAAGTGAGGCTACGGTTCAAATCCACAGTCAGACATCTCCAACGAAATATAAAAAAATATTTCTACGGCGACTTCCACTCAGCAGATATCTGGCAAAAACTCTTAGAGTAAATAAAAACTGCCATTAAAGTGATTCTCGAAAATCTGTACTTCAGAGACGACTTTAAACGAGATTTACAACGTCACGCATGGATGGAATTGATAGACAAGAGACCAATGACGTATGCATTTCATCTAGAACAGGCTCAGGCGATTTAAATAGTAAGTGGTCACACAGATCTTGGTGTTCTGTATATGATAATTTGAAGCTAGTTGTACTGCACTTTTCGAATTTGCTAGTTCGCCTCCACTTCTGTTCTGTTATTGCCATACGACTCAATTGATTGAGTGTCTCAAGCTGTTATGGCCTGCTTGCTGGAGATTGAACCTTCAACTTTTTCACCAATTATTGAAGTAGTCAAGGTGCCCCCTTATTTTACAACGTGCCTGAAATACTACCATAGAACATATTAATACTACATAAAGTTTTAACGTTAGGAACTTGAATTTCTTTAAGAATTGTATTTAATCGCTCTCAGTATTCGAAATATTGTAACCAATAAACAAAAAAAAAAAATTCTTTTTAAAGTTGTAAACATATTAGTTATTTAGGTTTTTTTTAGTTATTTCTGAATAAATGAAAATTCAATTAAAATTTATTTAATTTCCCCTTGTCAGATTTCTGTTTACTGGGTGGCATACCAACTAAATATGCCTGTTGGTATTAAAAAAAATCTCTTTCCATTCCAACTGATTGATTGCATTGGCAATAAACACATACTCGTTTGTATGTAGGTACATATGTATGTATGTTTGTATACAAATTTATGTCTGAGACCTTGCTGTAGCCATACATACATACATACATACATACATACATATTGTTAGCTGTATGTTTGTATTTTTGATAAATATTTCAGCAATACTCTGCAGATGCCATTATGATTCTGTGAAGTTATTGCCATGTTTGCTTAAATTAAACTGTGTATTAAGCTTTGTATCCTTTTGAACAATGTGTGCACTTGCAACTGCTAGATTCTGATAACTTCGATTTAAATATTGAAAATGTAATATACGGATGCATACATACATACTTATTTACATGTGTACGGTAGTATTTTATGATTGTAGTTTCTGTTCATATTTAAAGAATCAATATTTTCAGCTTTAAAGTAAAGAATACCTTCGAGTGCATTTGAATAAACGTTGGATTTTGAAATGCGTTTCATTGTATGATGAAAGTTCATTGAATAGCTAGAAAATATTCGAAAGAGAAAATTTTATTTTTATTTATATTACAACAGTTTTGAATGATTTTCTGTTTGTAACATAGGGTCGTTCATTAAGGGCTTCCAATTATGAGATTTTTATAAAATAAAGTGGGGTTTCGTTGAGATTTTTTACGAGTTTACTCGTTTACTGCTCAAACACCCACAGCTGCTTGTATAGGAGGAACTAATCCTAAATGTCAAATTTTCTAGAAATCTGGTGCATAAATCAACCTGAATTTGATCGATGGCATGCGTTACCTTGATTTTGAGTAACGTTTTGGTCTTCATTGCCCTCTTGGCCACCTATATTGTGACAAGTTCAATCTATCAATTCTAGATGCTACGACGTTAGCACAGTGAAATAGTTCTTACAGCATCTATGCTTAAATGTATTGGCTCTTTCATTAAGCGCTTACCTTCTATTAAGTTAAATAAAACAATATGTACGAGATATTATCGTATTTTTAATTGTTATGTTGAAAGACCTATATAACATCGTGTCTGCCACGGCTGCTTTAGGTGAAGCATATACCGAATGTTCAACTCTGCATTACCCTGATGCATTAATCATTCTGAATGTGACCGATAATATGGGTTATATTTGCTTGAGAACAGCTGTGTTCTTTATCTTATTCTCATATGCTTGCAACCTAAGAAAATCCCCAGAAGCAAAAGTCTAATGGGTTCAAACCGCATGATATCGGTGACCAGTTCGTGCGGGATGGCCATGTTCTCAACTTACTTGTTCAGAATATTCAATGTGCCATGAGCTGTGTGACATGTATCGCTGTCCTGTTGAAAACACATGTTCTTGTTATCAGGATTATCTAATTTCGGCAAAAAAAAAACTGGTAATTATCGACCTATAGCTCACGCCGTTGTCAGTGGTGGCCTGACTAATGTGGTTGTTTGGACCGATGACACCCCCAGCCCAAAATCCTTATCATAACTGTAACAAGCAGTGTATGCTTTTGTAGCAATAATATTTTTTATGAAATCCATACTGTACTTCGACCTAATTGTCCAACAATAGCAGATTCAAAATGTATTTTAAGCCTCATTTTTGCAAACAAAATGTAGCGTTTATTCAAAATTTTGTTCATCTTTCGTTCTAGTGTCGTATTTGGCTTCTGGTAATGCAAATTCTGTATTCTGAACTTCTGCTACTTGTCATCTGCATACTTAGTTGGGTGCATATGACTGGGTGAGCATTTCTTAGGTACCCAAAAGAAATTATCGGTAACTACAATTCTTTTATGGATTGTATGATGTCTTCCAGTTTTTGTTCATCATTATATCATGAGAGTTTCACGTGTATTCTCGTTGTCAATTCGCATAAATTTCTTTAACAGTCATAGACGTTCTTTAATATGTTACAAACCACATCTCTAATCGCGCATATTGTCAATCTTAATGGTAGCGTGTTTGTAATAAAATAAACATGATATTGATAAGAAGTTCTTTTTTTCCTTTACGGATGTTATTCCTGTTTCCTTTCATTTAAACACGTTTGAGTTAAATTAACAAAAAATCTTCTCCCTACGTTGGTTCTCTCTTTACATGCTTTCGTTCAAATCAAAAACAAAAGTTAACTTTGAACTACTTTTGTTTTTGTTTTCCTAAAATGAAGAAATTCTTTAAGTGTTTCAATCAGAATCAAATTTAATAAAATAACTTCCGACATCAAGTTTAAGTTGCAAGTGTTCAGTTGTAAAAACAAAAAAGAAATTACATTCTCCACTGGCTTTTATACCTACTCAACAAAAAAATTTTTCAAAATATTTTAAGAAAATTAAAATTTTTGAAATTTCGTTTTTGTTTTTGTTGATGTATTGTACTACTACCACTTAGTTCCTTCATGTATAGGGTGAGTAATTTAAAAGTTTAAATTTAAGCAAGCAACATAAAAAAACGGTTTAAATTTTTTTTCAAGTGTATGGTGTCATATCTCAGTAATGACGTCACGTATGTTAGCCTGTATATGCTCAATTTGCTCTGGTTTGTCGGAATAACAATTTTCTTTAACGGCATCCCACTGAAAAGACCCAACAGTGTCAAACCGTAGCTTCTTGGGGCCAATTGGACGACCATCAAATGTTTGACGCTATAATTCGATTGTTGTGTGAGATGTGTGGCAAGTTGCAACATCCTGTTAAAGCCAAATATCCTTCACATCAATACCATTAGGAGCAAATACAAAAAATGGGTTATGATAGTGCGATAGGCGTAATGTTTGCGTAATGCTGCCTCCGTTCCACAAGCCGCACCAAACAGTCACTAGTAAAGTGTTGCGTTGGCTTTTGTAAGACCATGATACTTTAGGGAATATTGTGTGTCGCTCTCCATTGTCTGCCTGGGATTTCTCAATGAGTCTGATAGACTTATGATGGTTTAAATTCTATTCAAATATGCCATATTAACGCTCTTGGCAATTAACAAACATCGGTTTATCTACAGTTCATCTACCAGATCGTAGTTTCCTCTAGTATTACCACTAACTTGCTGTGTATGATTAGACAATTAGTCGTGTAAAGTTGGTCTGCTTATAAAAAAGTGAGCTTGCGGGAGCAGAATATTCCATATCGCATACGAATTTGAAAAACCTCACTGGAATAAGTCTAATGGGTTCAAATTGCACTTCATAGTGCCGGATATGCAATGTGGCATGAGCACTGAAGTCGTTGTAATCCAGTAGATTGTATAATGACGAATTGAGTATCAAAATTTTATCCTATGCCAGGCTGTAGTTAAGTCCCTAACGAATATGGTTGCAATGTCCGTTCTTGCCCATGAACGCAAGGTTTTCTTAGAGAAATTTTTAACGTTCAAAGGTAACTCTAATATGGGTTGCGGGACACAAAGATATCCTTGGTACTTGCATTGTTGCGGAGTGAAAGAGGGTCGGTACGGAGCTGGCCATCGTTTTACAAGAAATATGTTATTGTCCATTCTTTTTGCCGGAAGTTTCACTCTCGTTGGCAGTAGGAAGATACGTGCAATGTTACTAGACTTTGCTGGATACGTAGCGACAGAAAGAGAATCTACTTACTTCTGTTCTTAAAGTGCGTGACCATCTACACCACAATGGGGATTTTTGCGAGCCTCTGTTCTTTTGGTAGGCATGCCGAAAGACCCGGTATTCAGATTAAGGATTTCAGCATGAGTTGTGGTTCTGAAGAGGAGATTGCCTTTCACCTTATGTGTCGTTGCCTTGCTCTTGTCATGAAGAGTTTCTGACCTCTTAGTTTCTAATATAAAAATTGTTGCAATAGCAGGATTAATTTCAGTCTCGGAATGGAATTTCCTAGAGAATGGTTGACTCTCGCGTAGAATAAATTATGGTATCGCAATGGCCATAAACGCTGGCCTAAGTGGGATCTCTTCCTTCGAAAGCGTCTGCGACCTAACTTAACCTAACCTAATACACAAATTTTCTAAATTAAACAAAATTCTAATTAATTTGGTGAAATCCTTACTTGAATGCATAATGAACGCTGTTCGTATGGTGTTCAGTTTTGTTCAGTTTACGCGGCCTCAAAAGTAAATTATTCCATCGTAATCAGAAATATATCAGAATTATTACTTTTTTTTTGTTGTTTCTTTTGAAATACTTTAAAATTGTAAAGCCTTTACTTTACATTGTCTTGCTTCTTAATTTATTATAAGCTGGTAATGATTTTGGTATCCAATTTGCGATTTCTTTAAAAGATTAAGATTCATAAGGACAGAACCATACGTTCAATACATTTTATTGCAGATTTGAATGAAAAAAATTATGTGAGAAGCACCGAGAGAATTTCAATTTAAAAGTTTTTTTTTGACCCAAAAAGCTAATCCTATCAATTCGTTTGCTAAATATGTCAACAAGCACAAGCCGAAAAAATAAAGAAATTACAAAAAGGCAGACATACGAATTATTTGTAAAAGTATATGTTTAAACTATCAACAAGTGAATATTTTAATAAGAAATAATACTGATTAAATGCCATTGATCTGTATAAGACCAAATAAAAAAAAAATATTTTTACTTACTTCAGTCAGGATTACGACCTAGCGGGCGGTAAGAGACAATGTTCTGTGTGTTAATTTTTTCTATGAGTGGCAGGATTGACTCTAAACGATAGATTTTTGCGTAACTTCTCATGGCAATTTTATTTCTTCTCTGAATTTTTGCCAGAAAATAGGGCTGCAGTTGTGTTGGATTTCTTATCTAATCAGCCAACACACTACCTACTACACTACAGGATATGTGTTCTGTTCTGGCAAAATATCGAGTGCTTCCTTCATTCTACTACTAAGAAGACTGACTATTCGCAATTAAGTTTAGAAATTCGAGTACGAGATTGTGTGATTTGAACTATGCAAGACTTTTTCTTGTGGGGAGTTCCTTTCTTCGTAAGCGTATGCTAATAAGCCATAAGCCACTGAGTTTCTT
The DNA here is from genome assembly GCA_005959815.1 of Sarcophaga bullata. Taxonomy (NCBI): domain Eukaryota; kingdom Metazoa; phylum Arthropoda; class Insecta; order Diptera; family Sarcophagidae; genus Sarcophaga; species Sarcophaga bullata. Next base: position 6,637 of record QOCX01003836.1, on the reverse strand, counting down.
ACCAAGTTATCGGTGAATTTTAGCGTGATTCATGTGCCAGTATCATAAAAAGTTAGACATTTCGTGTGTGCCACCATGACGAGAGCAGTCGAACGATGTTATATTCTCACAGATACTTCGTTTCATTTACATTTAAAGATTGCATGCGCCTAATGAAAGATCCGTTAAGAACTCCTATTACAATGTAAATATTAAGCGCTAGGCTAATCAGCCGCAGTCTCTATAAAATAGATTGAAAAAGTTGAACCTGCCACAATATCTATGTATGGCCCACTACGGCCAGAAAGAAAGTAAAAACAAAAGCAATGTTTATAAGCAATTAAATTAAAACCCGTAAATTTTTAATTGTAACAAATAAATAAATAATAATAATTTAATTATAATTTTCATTAATTATAATTAACATTTAACATTTTTAAATAACATTCAGCTGAATAATAACAGATTTTGTTTCACCCCTGTTTACATACAATGTATTTGTAATATAATGTTTGAAGTAAACAGAGAGCGTATGTTTGTTACGTTGCTCATACGTACCCGTATACTATTGCATGTCAATAAAGATTTTAAGAGAAAACCAAATGTTTTTCAGAAATTTAAGAGTAAAACCCAAGCAATTCATACAAGTAAGAGAATTTTCAAGATGGTGAAGTTTACAGTTTCCATAAACATGAATCTTAATACATGTTATATTGCTGCTACTGTTAAGTAGGCAGTTACTGTTAGTGCCTACATTCAAAGCAGCCATAATAATATTTTAACATTTTTATATATTTTTCTTTTTTTTCTTTCTTTGCTTTCTCATCTTCCATTTAAAGCGTAATTTTGTACACTTTTTTATTTGCATTACCTTACTGGCAAACATTGTTGAAGAGGTAACTGCTGCAGGTGTGTGTGTCTTTTTTTTACGTATTTTTTCTAACTAGAGTATGAGAAAAAGAAAAAAAAGCGAAAATAATGGAAAATGACAAACACTAGTGTTCCTGCTTTTTATTTGTGAAAAATAAAATCAAAAGAAAATTTACAGAAACTCTTCAACGCGCCCAACAAAGGAAACATATTTTAAGGTGTCCTTTTGAATAAGAAAAAAGGGAAACTTTAATATTTAAAAGCAAAGAATTTCATATTAAGGTAAAATTTATATGAATTTGTAAAGGTTCTTCTGTATATATATATAAATGTATATATATATAAAGCTTTGTTTATAAAAAATAATACTTATTCATGTTGTAGAAAAAGAATTGAAAAGTTTCCTATGGAAAAACAGTTTTAGTTTAAATAAAGTTTGTAACCACAATACTGTTACGAAAATGGAAATGGTGTAACATCGTTTAAAATGTTAAACAAAAGCTACACAAACAAAACAACGGCCTTGTTTACACGATTAACAAAATAAAAAAATATAGCAACAACATCACTTAATGAAAGAGGGATAAACAAGTAAACAATAGGCCACAACATCACTGTTAGGACAAACGGAAACAAAATACACAAACAATAAAAAAGACAAAACAAAAAAAAAAAGGCTGCTTGCATGAATGTAAACAACGTGTTTACATTCATAAAAATTCACGAGAATTCTTTGACCGGAATCTTTGCCTACAAGACCATTCATCAGACTGTTACGTCCTATATAAAAAGAAAGGCAAAGCAGCAAGAGTCGGAGTCGAAGTTCCGTCAGCCTTGTGTGAAGACGCGTTGCATGTGAAGGAAACCAATCGTGGTTTGAAGATCTCCGTTGTAAAGATCTACAGAATAATTACGTAATAACTGTTATTGTCCATTGCAAAGGGCATATACAGAGGAATAACAAATAAAGCAATTGTTTTGTTAAAACAACATGAACAGTGGCACACAAAATTGTGCGAATTAATAAAGAATTTAATTAAAACTGAACACAAATTTATTTTAATTTTTATTTGCCATCTAACGAGCTCATATTTCAAATGTTTTTAAAAAGCAAAAATCAATCTATTGGCGTATATCGAGTAATTTTATCATTTCAGCTGTGTTTGTTTTAGAGACTTTATCCAAAAGATTTTTGGCAATAATTTAACCACCAACAGTAGTGATACGGAAAAAAGCTGTCATCAGAGATACAATACGTTGGGTGCAAAAAGGATTTTTAGTGAGGTATTGTAGCATTTTCTGATGGCAATTAAATCAATAATAGTTCTTTGCCAGAAGTCGTCGTAGTAGTTTAGTATGTTCAAATCCGAGATCAGACATTTCTAACAAAAGATTTCCATCAAAAACTTTGAGAATAAACCCAATTGTCATGTATAAACCCTTCCACTCAAGTATAAAATTAAGACACACAAATAAGTGATGTGAGACGTTAGATGTAATCCTGACTGAAGTGTTTAATGGCTAAATATATGTATGTATGTATGTATGTATGTAATGTATGTATATATGTATGTATGTTAAGGTTAATAGTATTCAAAAGATTGTCTAACGTAAATCCATTTAAAGTCTGAATAAGGGAAAATAATGTTGGAAATATCAAACTAGTAAATATTATACGAAGATAAAATAGAACGTATTGTGAGCTCTGAATTTAACTTGGACGAATTGGTTGAAGCTATGCTTTAATAAAATTACTTTAATTAGGTGTGAACAGAGCACCTTCTTGGAAAGTAATTTGATATGTGCTATGTGTTTACCCACACTCAGAATTTCGAAGGGTAATATCAAATGGCCACCACGTAGAGTCATTCTCTTCAAAGAACCAGTGAGTGATCAGATTAGTGAACTTTAACGATATCATAAGGTCTTGGAGATTTTAGAAAAAAGAAGCGGGTAAATGAAGTAAAAGCGAATGCCGAATGTTAGCCAAAATGAAAGTAGACAACTGGTACTGAATATTCATACTCAATTTTACTCAAATTCTAATCATAGAAATGCAACTGTAATGCAGATGTGTGACCTACAATGAGAGCATTTTATAAATAACAAATGCAAAAGATAGCCTTAATAACACCAAAGTATAAAACTAATCAGAATAGCAATTATGCAGATGTGTCTCCAGTATTCATATTTACAGCAGCGATTGAAAACAATTTTTTTTTAACGAGCCTGCATTTGAAATGACACTTTTTAATATTGTTTTGGTCATTTTCAGTTTTATTACATCCGGTTGGAATCTACATTGCTGTTTGTATGACACGTATACTACGTTTGTATTTGTTAACTATCTGTTTATATTGCACGATTTATTTGATATCAATAAAACTGTCACGATGCCATTGTTTTTAAGCAGTGTTCCAAAATGAAAAAAAAAATTTTTTTTTTTGATGTGTTTTATGTGACATTTGGGTTTTACTTGACGCTTAGTGTAGTATAGCATCAGTTTAAACATAATGTGGCATTTTGTATACATTATTTAGCAGCATCAAAATTACAATTGCATGTTGTCCGAACTACTACAAGACGCATGATGTGGCATGTGACACTAACAAGGTGTTACGACTAGGCAATGGGCATGTCAGTAATAATGACATGACAATGTTGTTAGTTTGTTGAAAATTTTGTCAATCGGCTTTACTTTTAAAGCCAAAGAGTAATTTTCTTATGGCAAAAAAAAAAAATATTGTTGAAGCTTGATTGAAATGCTAAAAATATTGCCAATTTCTCTTGAAAATGCCTAAAAATACACAAGAATCCTTATGCTTTAATAATCATGTTATTATCATGGTTTACTGAGGAGTAAAAAAAATACCACAATAGTGTTCAACTTTTCTACAAGAATTTCAAATCAGCTGCTGCAAACCTGTGTGCCAAAAGTTACCTTTCTGTGTTGATATATCATCAACAGATAGCCATCAGTTTTACACTACTTTACTGTTTACCAAATACTAACGGCCAAAAACGTGTGGAAAAACCTAAGGCATCTCAGCAGGATGGACTTCAGCAAACCGTGGGTGGTTCACAGAACTCGTTGCCGAATTTCAAAACTGCTGTGCCCTGTAGTGGATACAAGGATATCACGGAACTACTTGAGTTCGATAAGAAGAACGTTTCGTACTCTAACTAGATTTCTAATGGGACACTGTGCTATTGGCAATGTCGCTAACAAGCACGGTCTTCTCCTCCGGATTACTGCAGAGTTGTAGAGGAAATTGAATCCATTCATCACCTTTGGATTTTTGGTTAACAGAACTTTTGAAGATCTGGACATATGGGCAAACATGTCCACCACTAACGCATCATGACAAGGGATCGCACCTTACACTGGTTAACAAAATGGAATGGAATGGCCGCCCGAGAGTACTTGCGACAAGCTAACCGCTAGGCTAACCTTATGATAAGAGATGCTGGCTATTGTAGTTTCTACTAGTTATGTTGGAAAATTCTTGTAAATATAAATGCATTGACATTGAGACAGTAATTCCCATCTTTAGACGAGCTCAGTTCAGGATTGATCTATGCTAAGGGATAGATGAGATGCATTATAAAGGTAGGCATCATACTTTCACATCTTTTGCGGATATTAAATGGCTTAGAACTTAAACTAATGTGAAATAGATAATAGTCTGAATGCTAAATATCCAAGTGCAAGTAAATATAGAAGAACATAGCACTCTCATAATGTAACCCTATTGAACAGACTCTAAATCTTTCTAATTCTATACGCATTTATTCGTTGAGATGACTTATAGATTATAAACGAAAGAGTTCGTAAGTTTCTAAATGGAGATATTGGTATCTCTGATACCTATAGTGAGAATTCTATTCTGCTAAGATGCTATTAAGGTTCCTTGCCACTATACTCGCTAGTCTCCAGTTGAACTAGTCATAGTAATGCCTAACATTAATGTTCTAACACCTGTAGTAAAAGTAGTTCGCTGCTTGGGTGAAAATATTCGTTTAACCATGCTTTTTCTTTGATAGCAACAGATGTAAGGAAATTGTTCTTTCAAACTGTTATTGTGGGTGTGTATTATGGAGTGGTGGCAATCCAATATATTTTCTTCCGTAAAAATAAATTAAATTTTTAAAACAATTAAATTCAATATAATTTTATGTAGATTAAATTAAATTAAATTCAATTAAACATTTTACTTCTTCACCATTTCATACAGATTATGCCAAACCATTCTAACCGCATGCCATTTAGTGGGACGGCAACAAAACCAAACCAAGATACTTAAATGTGATAATAAGATAATTTAATGCTTCGGCTGATCCGATTTATAAACTCTCCTCCCCCTTCTTTTTCTATACAAATACGAATCAATGTCTTTCTAATGGGATTGTAGTTTAACTACGCCCTCACATCTCTTCTTTAGTTTAAACAGCTAGAAAGGAAATGACTTTAGTTGTTGTTAGTTTTATGTTACAAAAGAATCATTGTGAATTTGTTGTTTTTATTCTTTCTATACACAATACAGGCAGGCAACACAGTATTGGTTGTGTAAAAAAGGTTTGTTAAAAGAAAATTTATTTTAATGCGGCCTATTTTTCAAGCTGTCTCTGCTAGTCAAAATATAGAGTGTCACCATGCCACAATGGATATTCGGCTTTATAGTTTCCTATACAAACTAAAAACTTCAAACAAAACTTGCTATTTTTATATGCTTTGAGCATTATATTAAAATAGTCATAATAAAATTAACAAATAATAGAAATTTAATTTATTTTGTTTTTAATTTCAATGCAGAATAGTCGAGATCATCTTCACTTTAAACAACAAAACTAGACCATCCTTCTATAAGCTGCTACCTTTTGCGACAAAACAAACTCCGTAGCAGTAGTCTTCATGGCAGTAGTAGTAAAAATTTTATTTTCTTTCTTCATCAAAATAAAACTGCATTTAAAAAAAGAAAAATAAAGTGAAATAAAGTGAAGTAGTAACGTTTACTTTTTCTGTAGACTATTAAAATGCTTGTTTAAATTTATTTTATGATAGTTTTTCATTTTTCTTATCATATCAGCAAAAAGTACAATCCCGAAATTTGGAAAAAAATAAAAGATATATATTGAGAATGATGCCAATAAACGTTAAAGAAATTACTTTCCATTAAAATCTCTAGGAAAGTTATTTATGACACCTTGGAAACGTGTTCTGATTCAATCATGATTCTCTCAGATTGTCTAAAAATGTTACGGCTGCCTTGACCCAAAAAAAAATCTTGTGGTAAAATAACATAATTTACGAAATTGGAAATGGTGTAACTTTGTTTAACACTAAAATGTTGAACGAAAGATATAAAACAAAAACGAGGACTTGTTTACTTCATTAACAAATAAACAACGATAGAGCAACAACATCACTATTCACGGAAGAGGAATAAACAAGTAACAACAAGCAACAACAACACTGCAAGGACGAACGTAAAAAAGATACAAAAACAACAAACAAGAATGCGTAAATAAATGTAAACATCGACGTTTCCATTCAAAGAATTCTCGTGAAGACGAACCCTACGGGAACATTCATCAGACTGTTTACCTCGCTATATAAAAGGCAAGGCAAAGCATGCAAACTCAAAGTAGAAGTTCAGACAGTCTTGTGTGAAGATGCGTTGCGTGTGAAGTAAGCAATCGTGTTTGACGATCTCCGTTACAAAGATCTACTGAACAATTGTGTTATATTGTTATTGTTTATCGCAAAACGAAAAATAAAGGGATAACG
>QOCX01003835.1:4062-16359 GCA_005959815.1 Sarcophaga bullata | reverse complement strand
CACCCAAAGACTGACCAATGGTGCCAACATTTTTGGCACTAACTGTAACGAAATTGTTGGAGCACCCTCGCCCGATTGCATTTTATGGGTGGGCTAAAAAGAAATACAATACAAAGAGAAGAAACTATTAAATAAAAAACGATTATAAACGATAAACAAAATAATGCAAAATAATACAAAAACAATAAAAAAAAAAATGTTATAATAAATTTAACGCACAGAGGCATACACTTTGATAAACAAAGGTGGCAGAATACAAATACTTACGAAAGAAAAATATTTATATTGTTCTTCAATATTAAACACACATACTTTAGCATAAAAACAACCTTTAAGTGATAGAGAGAGAGAGGCAAAAAAACAGCCTGTGAGAGGGTGAGAGGGAGAGAAACAGAGAGAACAAAAAAAAAATATAATTTAACATATAAATTGTATAAAAGCACTTCTACTATTTACTTTCCTTTTTTAAAAAGAAAAAAAGCCCAAACACACATATACATTCTCTTATACTCACACACCTACTGTTAAACCTTGATTTTTATACAAATTTTACTTTATTCACTCACGCATTAACACATACACATATACAGAGTGTTTCATACTATTTATTGTTGTTTTTATTCCTTCTCATATTTATATTGCAAACCGTTATAAGTTTTGTATACGTAGGAGAAAAAGCAAATACTCGTATTGTATAACAACGTTGTATAACACTGGCTGGTTGAGAGTGAAAAAGTATTGCCGTTTGTTATTCGAGTAGTTTTTTTTTTGTATTTTTTTATTTTAGGGTCTGTTAAGTAGACCACAAAAATACACATTAAATGCAGCATTAAATGCTATTCAGCATAATGACGATACTCGTGATGATGATAATCATGATTGCATTGAGAGTGGAAGGAAAACTTTGATGATTTTACGAGTATGTTTTCCGTTTTAAGTTTTTCTTTATTTTTTCTTTAATACTTAAATTCAATGTGTTTATTTTTTAACAGGCAGGGTGGTGTTTTAAACCTTAAAGGGTTTAAGCCTTAAAGGGGTAGAAAACTGCTGCCAATTTTTCGAATTCAATAAAAAAAAAAATATAAAAATTAGGTGGTTGCCGAAGGAAATTTTTTCACATAATTTTTTCAAGATATTAGCTGAGGTTTAAACTTAGTGCTTTCTTTTAAAAAGCCTAAGCAACACCCGCTAGACTACATGTAAAATTCCATGTAAAATTGAAAAAAAAAGATGATTCTTAGCAAATTTGAGGAATTTATTCGAATTATTGGTCAACGTTAGCTATGAACCTCTTCCTATTTTTAGGGGCAACTTATGTATTCTGTGAGAGAAGAACTGCAAATTTTGTGAGGCCAATAACAAATAAAACTTGAGATAGACTTTCCTGAAGTAGAACGTATTCCAATGACAGCGTATTAATACAAAAGGGTGGTTGGACAGGGAAAGGTATGGACTGTAAGTAAAGTGACGTAAAACATTTCAAACATTATTTTTTTAAACAGCTTTTAACCGTCGTCATAGTCTAGTAGGTAGTGTATTGGCTTATTAGACGTGACATCACGGTTCAAACCCCAGGTCACAGATCAAAACGAAAAATGAAAAAAATATTTCTGCGGCAACTTCCTCTCAGCAGATTTCTGTCAAAAACTCTGAGAGTAAATAAAATTGCCATGAAAAAGTTTCTCAAAAAATCTGTCGTTCAGAGTCAAGCTGTAGGTCCCGCCACTCATGCATGAAATTAACATACACAACATAAGTGATGTGAGAAACTAGGTCGTAATCTTGACTAAATAGTTGTAATAACCAATTATGTATGTATGTATGTATGTATCTATGTATGTATGTATGTATGTATGTATGTATGTATCTATGTATGTATGTATGTATGTCCCACATTTACGGTTTACTGTTTTCAGATTTTTGGATCATAAAAATTTAACACGTTCACGTGTTTTCCATTTTCCATCTTTTTTATACGTTTTTAAATGCGAGGTGATAAATAAATCCCATCAGGAAGGATTTACTTACTAATTTAATGCCTTTAGACACCGTTAAACGAATCTACAGTTCAAAATTTCAAAAGTTTAAATTAAATTTAAAATTTTAACGCTTATTCTTTCTAAAAAAAGATTTTTAATTAATTTAAATTCGTAGCACTACGTGGTGCTGAAGCGCGTACTTTACACTGGTAAGTACATGTACGTATGGCATGGTATGTGTCTTTACTAAAAAAATAATCGAAAATACTCTGTGATGCTTAAAAATAAAACCATCTGGTACCAAATGGTATATGTACAGCAGATGTGTGTGTGTGTGTGTGTAAAGAGTGTTTATGGAATAATAAAACAAGAAATGTAATAAATTAAAACGGGATTTTAAAGAGCAAAAAGTGAGGAAGAGAGAGTGAAATAAGGAGAGAGTGTTACTGAGAATAAAAACAAAACAGAAGAGTTTTTATTATTATTATGGTATTCGTTTTTGTTATTCTTTTCGTCTCTTCTTTTTTTTTATTATCTTATTCTTTCTAAAAAAAGATTTTTAATTAATTTAAATTCGTAGCACTACGTGGTGCTGAAGCGCGTACTTTACACTGGTAAGTACATGTACGTATGGCATGGTATGTGTCTTTACTACAAATAATAATCGAAAATACTCTGTGATGCTTAAAAATAAAACCATCTGGTACCAAATGGTATATGTACAGCAGATGTGTGTGTGTGTGTGTGAAAGAGTGTTTATGGAATAATAAAACAAGAAATGTAATAAATTTAAAACGGGATTTTAAAGAGCAAAAAGTGAGGAAGAGAGAGTGAAATAAGGAGAGAGTGTTACTGAGAATAAAACAAAACAGAAGAGTTTTTATTATTATTATGGTATTCGTTTTTGTTATTCTTTTCGTCTCTTCTTTTTTTTATTATCAACGATGTTGTTGATTTTTAGTTGTTGGCGTGCGTTTTAATAGTTTGTATATCATCCGCCAATATCAGAGTCAACAACAATAAAGGATTGGCATTACCATAAATTGCTGAAAAAAAACCAAAAAAGAACATTGAAAAAGCCAAGCCAGTGTTTGTTGTTGTTTACTTTTAAATTTTATTTGTGTGTGGAGTGAGAATGAGAACCGTAAAAACTGAGTATATACGGTATATGTTGCACATACACTAGCATTGGTGGATATGTGGTGTATGTTGGGTTTTTTTTATTGTTATTGGCATTCAATATGAAAAAAAAGAGAAGAACAAGATGTTGATTTAATTGGCATTTAAAATTTAATTCGTTTGAACGTTATTGTTTGAGTATGAAAAGTGCTGCGAAATAAAACTGTTTATCCAGCATCATACACTGTACATACTTGTTTATACGTATGGGGCGTATACTCAATATTTATATTTCTTATTAAGCATACGTAATCAGTACATATTTAACGGTTGAGTGATTTTTTTGTAAAGGGTTATACGCTTTACGGTTTTTGAAGGCGGTTTTTCATCTGAAACGTAATTTATTTCGTGAAAGGTTTGTTATTTATGAACGGAATGGTCAGTGTTTTCAACAATATGTTGCCGCGATACATACAAAAGGAACCAATTGCGACGACTTTCTTAAGAAATATCCAGAGAAAGTAATTTCACCAAATTCAAGCGATTTGATAGGTTAGACTTTTTTGTGTAGTTATTGCCGAGAAACCATCATATGCGAAAAAGTGATTGAAAACTACTAGCACTTGAAAAGGGTCGATTGTTGCCACCAATAGAGTGACGATCATTTAAGTGTTCTCGTTTTTCGTATATAATGAACAAGGGAAGGCTCATGTATTGTATTGTGTTTTGTTTAATCTTACTTTTGAAACCCCTAAAATGGATAATCCGTTCTGAAGCATATTGATTGTATAACTTATCGAGTTTAATTGCTTAAATCTGAGTTTAATATCAAGAAATTTAAATTCAAACTTTAAAATTACATTTTTATTAAAGAATTCAATAAAACATTTTTATTTTAAGCTTATTATGACGCTTCTAAGTCACCCAAAATATACTTCCACAATTTTAACCTGAATTTTTAAAACAAAAATAAGGCGGCAACTAATTATTGTTGCCAGTATTTCACTTGTGTAAAGCCATAATAGGAAATAACAAAAACTTTTCTATTCTTATACGTATTCGTGACATTTAATTTAGATTAAAATTCCCTGAGATGGAATTTTAAAAGATTTTGTGTATCAGCTGAAGCAAAGTTTGCCTGCTTCAAATTCTCCTGAATTTCTTATTTTTTTTTTTTTTTTCTATACGTTCTCTTGTGTTTTTTTAGCTAAGAATTAAAACGACTTCAACTTTATTCATTTGTTTAAATATTCCGACACGGTATAGGCTCTGTCAAGTTCGATATTACTTTTTAAAAATGAAACTAAAGTATGTACGTTGTATTGATGTCGTCATAGTCTAGTAGGTAGAGTGTTAACTAATTAGATGTGAGGCCACGGTTTAAATCCCAACTCAGACATCTACAACAAAACGAAATATTCCTTTGGCAACTTCCTCTCAGCAGATTTCTGGCAAAAACTCTGAGAGTAAATAAAAAATTGCCATGAGTTGTCTTTAAATTGTAGGTGCCGCCACTTATGTATAAAATTAACACACACAACATAAGCTGTTTGAGAGACTAGATTGTAATCCTAACTAAAGTGTAGCAACAATGACCAATGTATGTATGTATGAAAGAAAACTAAACTCTGAAAGTAAAAAAAAATGACGATGTCGTTCGGAACAGCCTCATGAATAAAATTAGCACACTACATGGATGGTGTGACAATCTAAGTCATAATCTTGACTAAAGTTTGGTTATAACCAATTAAGTTGAGTAAGTTATTTTTAGGCAATGAGAGCATCCCTATTATTCCAAAACTTACAGCGATATGTCAATTACCTGCTAAATAATAGAAATTGAAATACAATAACAATCGGATTATTTAGAGAAGATAAAAGTCTTTAATTTTCAAACCCAGAATCAATATTTTTTTACACTTTCGCTATTGCATCACATCCCCTTAAATAAACATTTCCATTTCAAATGTTTGTTTAAATGTTTTTTAATAAAGAAATTGAAACTGGTAAAACCCTGTCGTTAAGTTGATTTTTTCTTAGTTTCATTTTTTTCTTCTACAAAAATTCAGGCCTAAATTATGCATAAAAACCAGGCTAAAAATCAAAATATTTGAAATGCTTTTAAATCTCTGTTTTTCTCATTCTTTCTTTCTTTCTAAAAAATGGTAGAAAAAATTTGAATTCAATTTTTATAAACTCCTTCTGTTTTATGGCACGCATTTCCTATGATTTTTTTTTAATAAGCTTTGAAAACTTATTAAATTTCGCTTGAGGACACTTGTCTGATTGACAGACAAGATGATGATAATGTCCTTCAACAATAGTAATAAAAAAAAAATAATAATAATAAAAAAGTAATGCAACAACTACAATAGCAAAAACAACAATAAAAATAATAATAATGATAATGGTGGTTCGGTCTTACGAGTCTGTTGACATTGTTGAGTCTATTTTATCGCTTGCAATAATCATTTCTAATCAAGTTCACAATTTTTTTTTTTGGTTTTTTTAGTTCTCTTTCAAGTTTCTTTATTTTGCTGGTGAGTAATAATTATCCACAAATAAAATGATAGACAAGAGAAACAAAACACGGGTATATTGTAACATATGCACTCTTTCTCCCTCTCATTTTTCTAGAAACACATACACTCTTACAAAATTAACAATAAACACAGACCAGTTGCTTTGTGTCTGTATTGTTTACTTATCTTGATGAGTGTGTGGCAGAGAGAGGGAGAAGAGAGAGAATGTTTCAAATTAAACTGAAACAAATTATAAAAGCACACTACATAAGTAAGTAATAAGAGAGAGAGAGTAGGAGAGAGAGAGAAAATACGAATAACGGATTATAATCAAAAATATATCATCATAATACAATATTAAGAAGAAATTTCAATGTCAAGATGACAATTCACTAAGATGGCATTTAGGAAGCAGAAAAAGAAGAAAAGAGGAATGCATAATGATGCGTAAAAAATTCAAGAATTTTTAATAAATTTATTAAAAATAAAAAGAAAAAAGAAAAGAAAAGAAAAAAATTGCATAATTTAAATGCAAAATAAATGTCATAGAAAAGAAAAATTTGAAAAAAAAAAATTATTTTCGCCAAATGTTGCATGAATAATAAATGAGCGTTTATTGCATTAAAATACAGTTAAAAGAGAATACATAGAGAGGAATAGCAGAGCATAATACTGTTCTACAATACTATGACGGTTTGCTGTGTGCTGCCATGCACTGCGTATACTTAATGGGGATTTTTAAATACAACATGTGTGTCACAGTATATAGCGAAGGCATACATATATAATGGATGTCTCTTAAATGGAAATGTCTTGTAAATATTTAGATTATCATGATTTAAAAACGTAAAACGAAAATAAAGTAACAGAAAAGAAACTTAAATAAAATGTTGTAAAGAAAATGCTAAAAGAAAAATAAATATTCTTGGATCACACATACATAATTGATCATTACAACCCTTCAGCCAGGATTACAACCTAGTTTCTTACACCACTAATGTTTTGTGTGTTAATGTTCTGCATGAATGGCACGGCCTACAGTTTAAAGGCCCGAAGGCCAAATTTTTAAGAACACTTTTCATTGGCAACTTTTAATTTATTCTGACCTGGGCTTTAAAGTGTGACCTCACGTCTAATAAGCCAACACACTACCTACTAGACTACGGCAACTTCAAAGGTGGAATTTTAGGTTAAATTTTTGGTTGGAAAGGATTCTTTAACTCATTGGCCGTACACAATATCTTCAAAAACAATATGAAACTGTGAAATCATGCTGAAAGAAATTATAAATTATAGCCAGCAGTGATGGATTGAAATTTCTTAATTGGTTTAGCAACTTAAGCAGCTGCAGCGAAAAATGCCACATACAAGAAAACGTTGCAGTCTGCCGCTACGCGAGCCATTGTCGAGAACTGCAGAGAGAGAAGAAGGGATGAGAGACGCCTCTTCAGAAGCAAGAAGAAGGAGCAGGAAAGGCGTGAGCGTGATGTACAGATGTAGGGAATGACTCCCGAATCTCGAATTCTAACAAAAGGTTAAGCGTCTAACCGAGGCTTATAAATCCGGAACGTCCTCCTGCAAGGATGAGAATGGAAACTTGGTAACAAATCCACAGGGGGTGCTGAGGTTGTGGAGGAAACACTTCTCTACTCTGCTACAAGGCGATGACGATACCAATACCGCCTTTGGAGATGATCGTTCCGTGCACCAATCGATGATGACGGCGTGAAATATTTCGCGGCCTAGCATGAAGAGATCAAAGTCGCGATATGGACTTTAAAAACAATAAAGCGCCAGGTTCTGATGGCCTCCCGTGAATTTTTAAGAGACCCTATGATGTGCCAACTACAGGGTATAGCTTTTTCCTACGATATAAGATTCTAAGACGTATTGTGGAAACTGAACCACTCGCAACACTTGATTGGCCTTACCACATTCACTAGCAACCTGATAAAACCAAGAAAACAATTCGACAACACCATCTTTTGTCGATTAAGCAGCCTTCGATACTCTACTAAAATAAAAATTCTTTGCAACAATCCTTTATTTCCTTAAAACATACGATTAAAGGGGTAAGAAGACACAGATTGCTATAACAAATAAGCTTTCACACCACTTATTTTTGTGTTCAATTTTATACATGAGTGACGGGAACTACAGTCTAACAAATTGTTTAATAATTATTTCAGCAATTTCTATTTACTCTCAGAGTTCTGACAGAATCTCTGAGAGAAGTCAACCCGGGGAAGAAATAATTTTCTATATTCGCTATTCTTCGTTAATAAGCACGACGCTACTACTAGCCACGTCCTCATCGTTATTTTCACTTCACTTTATTCATCTCTTAAAACTTTATCTATCTACATTAAATCGATTTCCTGCTTTGAAATGACTTATAAAGGCCTTGATAATTTAATAATAAATAATATAAAATTTATAAAAATTAATATCCCTCCCCTGCTCCCTAAAACAAATAATTTTTATTAAAAACTGCCATTCAACGGTAATAGTCACAACGAAATTGAATTAAAACCAACTCCATTGAAATAAAAACCACACACATAAACACAAATAACAATAAATGTTTCTCCTTTGTCATTTTTTAAATAAAAAAAAAAGATACTCTTGTTCTCTCTCTCTGTCTCTCTCGGTTTCTCTCTCTCTCTCTGTCTCTACATACAATACAAGGATAAATTCAACAGAAAATAAATATAAAAAAAGCAGCTCAATGTTGTCCCACAACGATTAAAGTTATTAAATAATAAATTTTATGGCATTACAGATGACACACCTATTTTGTAAATACTTAACAAAACACACAAACATACACTCATACAGATTAACACACTCCCCCCCCACACACACCTAAAATGTAAATAAGCTGCATACAACCAAACAAAATATAAGAAAAAAAAACATTTAAAAACAATATGCGTATGACAACTCATTCACGTATACATGCATACATCTGCCAAGTTATGTACATACATATGTCTGTTAAGTGTGTGTATTGGTAACAACAACAAAATATAAGAAATAACCATAACCACTTATCATCATCATCATCATCATCATCATCATCGTCTTATGCCTGTCAAACAATAAATAAATAATCCATGTAAATAAAAAATTAAAAGAGAAATGCAAAATAATACAACAAAAAAAATATAAAAAAAACAACAACAACAACAAATTTTATATTTTAAATTAAAGTCCTTTAAATATATTGGGTTCCCTACCACATTTGGTTACAAATTCGACGCAAATTGATATTGTAAGTGAAGCCTTCTGTTCTCACATTCCATCGCTTACTCTCTCACATATACCAAGACATATTTTTTATTTTTGGTCTTTTCTAAGCTACACCATAGTTGTAGTCTAGTAGGCAGGTGTGTTGGCTAATTAGACGTAAAGGCCACAGTTCAAACCCCATGTTGGACGACTTCCTCTCAGCAGATTGCCATGTAAAGTTTCTCAAAAAATCTGTCGTTCAGAGTCGACTTTAAAATGTAGGTGACGTCACTCATGTATAAAATTAACACACACAACATAAATGGTGTGAAAAGCTAGGTCGTAATGCTAACTGAAGGGGTGTAAGGACCAATTATGTATGTAAGCTACACCGCTAAACTTTAGACTGACATTTCCAAGTGAAAATCTAATTCAATTCCGATCTCTACTGAATTTAAATTTACACCATTAAGGACTCCCCTGCTGAGATCGAGACAAACGATTATCTGAACGTTAAAGGTGGATACATTAAAACTCTCAGTTATCAAAGTTGTGCGCCATCTGGCGTTATCACGATGCAGCTCAGTGCTTTTTCTGTTCGGTAACATTCATGCAATTTTAGGTTAGGTTATGTTAGCTGGGTTATTGTCGTAGTCTAGTTGGTAGTGTATCGGCTTATTGGAGGTTGGGCCACTATTTAAACTCCAGGACAGACATCTTCAACAAAACGGAATTTAAATATTTCTTCGACGTTTTCTTCTCAACAGATTTCTGGCATAAAACAGCAAAGCTAAGGGGTAATAGGATATAGAGAAGAAGGAATAATATTTAGGGGCGTTAAAGTTGAATCTGTTTTCCGTATAAGCATAGTTCGGCTAAAGAGCGAATTGTTTTGCCAAACGACCACGAACAAAACAAGTCCCTTTTATTTCGTCGAGCATATTGCATTGAAACAACACAAGCCTCATTGAAATTGTAATCTAATGACTCAATACAGTTGGATAAACATTTCTGTCATAAATGAATACTTTCGCCCTTTATTGCATGCTGTCAAGAATTCTCAAACAGGCTTCAAGGCACCGATATCTACATGAGGAATTTGTATTCCATTTACAGACGGCGGGGGGGGTTGGCGTTGATGATGGGTTGTCAATCACAATCAGCAGACGACACATTGAATTTTCATCCGCCCAAAACCTCAAGTGCTTCTGATGGTCTAAATAGTGTTCAATTAACTATTCATGGTAATTTTATTTCACCCTGAGTGTTTTGGCCAGAAATCTGCTGAGTGGCAATCGCCGAAGAAATATTATTTTATATTTCGTTTTATTGAAGATGTCTGACCTAGGATTTGAACCGTAGACTTACGTCTAATGAACTAGCATACCATAAGACTACGACGACAAATTATCAATCATTTTTAAAAGATTATCTTTTAACGTTTCACGTTTAAAAACCTTGGCTAATAAAGTAAAGCCCTTTCAAACAAACTATAGTGTTGCCTGATGCAATGAACATTACCACAGACATTACAAGTTAGACAGTTTATAACCAAACTTTTTCGAGAAACAAATATTTCACTCGCATACACAATTCCATGCGTACATAAACATCATCACAATGTTTACATTAACACACTCATTTAAACATCTGCATGCGACACATGTATACATACATATATAAACTCTCTTTAAAGTAACAAAATCCTCTCTATCCCTTTTATGGCAATTACGTGAAAAGTTCATAAAATATGGAAAAAGAAAGTAAATGCAAAAAGATTATTAAAATATAATATATTGTGTGTATATGTATACATATATACACATAACAATCAAGAGGAGTTAAAAGGAATGATAGGAAGAGAAACGGAGAGGGAAAGCCTTCCTAAAAATAACACGTGTTGAGTATAAAATATCCAATAAATAAAAAAAAGTTCTCTTTCCGATCTCTGTATGTGCATGTGTAGAATGAATACATATGTATAGTGACTGAATTATTTTGAAATTCGATAGTGGCCACTACACAGAGAGTATGATGAAGAGTATTGTATTGAATTGTCACATAAAGGTACTAAAGTACTGAAGATATTCGTTCTATTGTTCAGTAATCGAACTTTCATAGGACCTTTTCCATCGTTGGTAACAGCAAGAGACAAGGGACAGACAGTTATCGAACTGTATAAATACAGTTATCGAAGTGTATAAATACAGTTATCGGACTGTATAAATACAGTTATCGAACTGTATAAATACAGTTATCGAACTGTATAAATACAGTTATCGAACTGTTATAAATTACAGTTTATCGAACTGTATAAATTTCAGTTATCGAACTGTATGAATACAGTATAATAATAATATATAACTGTATAATACTGTATAAATACAGTTCGATAACTACGACATTTCTCTTGGAATACAGTGGAGTGTCTACAGCAGTTAGACTTACTTTTATCAAAATTTTGGACGGAAGTGAAATCTGGCGTATACAATTACCCAAAAACTACACACAAGCATTCATTGGAACGTGCTCTAGAACAATAAAAGGATATTATGGCCCAACATTATACGCAGAAAATTTATGTGAATCAGCCATACTAACAGAAGCAAACCTGATAGTATCAAAAGAATGGTTTTAGGATGCAAAGAGAACATATGGAGGCGTACGATAGTCTAAGGGATAAAACAGTGTGACCTTGAATGGACAAACAAAATTGCTGTATTCCGGGCAGATATTCTTACATTCCTTCACATAGCATTGTGAATCGCCATCTAGTGGTGTTATTGGCCACTTCTCTTCGAAAATATAAGAAGTTGCTACCTTACGCTATTTGTCAGTACAGTACGAGGCAGTTATAATGTTACCATGTCTTTAGTAAGCTGATTATTCAGTTAATCAATGTCACACTGTTAATGTTCTCGGCATTATCTGTTACTGTGCAAGCCAAAAAGGTGGCTTTCGATATAAACGAATCAATAACTGGCCAACGAATGTGTAAATATAATTGCAAATTAGCAAAAATATACGATATTTGTAGTAACCATAGACTAGTAGGTCTTGTGTTAACTTAATAGACGTGAAGCCAAGGTTCAAACCCCATGGCCAGACATCAAAACGAAATCTGAAAAAATATTTCTTCGAAGACTTCCTCTCTGCAGATTTCTGGCAAAAACTCTGAGAGCAAATAAAATTGCTATGAAAAGTTTCTCAAAAAAATCTGTCGTTCAGAGTCGCCGCCACTCATGTACAAAATTAACACACACACAACATAAGTTGTGTGAGAAGCTAGGTCGTAATTCAGATTTAAGAGTTATGTATGTAAATATGTATTACCACTTTGAATTGAGAATTCACTTACGTGAAGGATAGGTTTTTCATATAATAACTGTTATATACACAGACAATAACAACCGCTATATATAAACAGTATCTTATCGGTATTAGGT
>QOCX01003834.1:0-16360 GCA_005959815.1 Sarcophaga bullata | reverse complement strand
TAATTTTGTTGCAGTTCACTTACTTAGTTGATCATTACACCTCTTTAGTCAGGATTACAACCTAGATTCTGACACCACCTATGTTGCGTGTGTTAATTTGATCTATGAGTGGTGGAAACTGCAATTTTACTTCGATTACGAATGATAGATTTAGTAAACTATTCATGGAAAGTTTATTTACAACCAGAAGACTGCTGAGATGAAATGGCAGAAAGAAATATTTTTTTTTATATTTCGTTGGAACCACAGGCTCTCTCGGCTACTAGACTAGAACGCCTTCAAATAATCATTGAAATTATTTTGTGAAAATTCATTACTTTCATAATGTAAATCGTTCAATTCAATTCAATTAGAATATATTAATCAGGTTTTTTTAGATAGGTTTACGACATAGCTTCTCACACCACTTATGTTGTCTTTGATATTTTTAAACATGAGTGGCGGGACCCGACGAGTCTAAAGTCGACTTTTGAACGAAGATTTTTTGAGAAACTTTTCATGGCAAATTTTTTTTTTAATTACTCTCAGAGTTTTTGGCAGATGCTGCTGAGAGAAAATTGCCAACGAAATATTTTTCCAAATTTCGGTATTGTTGGATATTTCTGACCTGGTGTTCGAATTGTGGCGTCATGTCTAATATGCCTACTGGACTATGGCGCCAACGAAAATTTCTTTCGCAATACATTATTTTCGTATTAAAGTAACGAATAGTTCGATAAACTATATTTATTAGAGCTTGGGTAGTGCTTAGCCTAAAACCTCGAGCATTGTTTTATTTAAGCCCATAAGAGGAGAAAAATGTTGTATGAATTTTAAACATTAAGCCTCTCCCCGGAAACCTTCTGAAACAATCGAAAGCCATCAGCTAAATCTAAAGAAGAGCTCAAAGCGTAAATTGCGATGATGTTGGATGAAGTCGCCACATAGTTTAGTAGGTAGTGTGTTGGCTTATTAGACGTAAGCTATCGATTCAAAGCCAAGGTCAGACATTTGCAACTAAACAAAATATGAAAAAATATATCTTAGGCGACTTCCTCTCAGCAGATTTCTGGCAAAACATCCAAGAGTAAATAAAATTGCTCAAAAATTTGTCGTTCGGAGCCGACTTTAAACTGTGGGTGCCGCCACTCATGTATAAAATTAACACACACAACATAAGCGGCAAAATTCTTCTGAAGTTAGGCTTAGAAGATGACAGTAGATGGCAAGCTATTCTTATACAGACTGAAGATCATAGGGATTTACTGTTGTCACTAAATAATGTATTAGGATATAATATCTCTTTACAATTTGTCTTAATACTCGTATATAGTGGACAGAAAAAATCTAGGTACCCCAATTTGTGTCAGCAATTTTATGAGGTATTGAGCAACTATTTGTAGTTGCTCCCAAGAAGAACTCAAAGTAAATCTAAAATTGAAAGGCCCAATATATTGAAATGTTATACTCAATACTCCATTTAGCTTAGCTTAGCAATGAATATACAGTTATCTGTCCACTGTATATCAATCCGTTTCATACTGAACAATAATTTTTGAGTGTAATTGTGCTGGGATGATATTCGTAGTATTAAGCATCGAAGCATTTTCAGATGCCACGATCCGCAGTGATCATTTGTATAAAAGCAGTATTTTAAGGAATATTTTAAAATGTTTCGTTGGGTCTTAATCCATTTATAAATAATTGAAATCGTTTGAAAAATTTGAAGTCGTTGTTGTTGTTTTTTGTTTGTTTTTTGCCGGAATATTGATACATTTTTAATATACGTGTGCTCATACATCTCTTGTTAACACGTGTCTTTCATTTGTGAGATATTTTGTTAACGGAAAATTTAAAATTCTTAACGGTATACCAGCTCACACCTTTACGAAAATAACGTTTCATTTTTAACACCGCATACGCATATTTTTCAAATGAACGCTGCCTATGTTTTCCAAACACTTATTGAAGGCGTCTGTGATGAATTGTCACAGATCATATTGCATGAGTTCCTCCTTCATCATGAAAGTATAGGAGTGTGATTGAAGATGTTTATGTTTGAATCTTGTGATAAGGATAAATAAGAACTACTCGATTAAGTAGAATGACAAAATATTTATGATCTTCCTTTATCGCATGGTTATTTTTAAAAATTTTCTTCTTAAAATTCATTAGATTTTCAGGAAATTTTATGGTAGCATCTTAGAGTACTATTTATTTACGTGAAATTAAATCGATGAATCATTTGAAATTGCTTTCATTAATTAAACTAATGTCATTGATTTAGGTTTTTTGTCGTTAGAAAATGGAATTGTTGGCAGAACAATATGAATACTTTCCTCCCTCCAATAAGTTTCATGTCTACATAAGTCCGGAGGAATATGAAATGCTTTAATGGTAGTAAACCATAAGCATTTTGTCAATCTGGACTCATGACGCGGTGATTTCATGTGTCACTGGTAGATATGTTTACATGGATATTGTGTAGGCATATTGAAGGTTTTGGATTGAGTGATTAGTCCGTTTATCTTTTGCATGAGTTTTCCATTACACACGATATTGTCATTACAACTCTTATCAGATTAGTAAAACTAGTTTCTCACAGCGTATGATGTTGTTTGTCTTAATTTCTATACATGAGGGCGATTTACGGTTTAAAGTCCATTCGATAACGAAGTTTGTGGAAACCTTCCATGAAACGTATATTGTCTATATTGGTTTTGTTGGGATGTCTGCTTGGGGTTTGACCGTGGCCTTAAGTACTAATAACGCCAACACAGGTCCCTGACTAAATCTATGGGATTTTCTATGTCCCTTGTTATATCGATATACAAATCACAGCGTTCTTCTCAAAGGCACTATTATCCATGACTTCGATCAAGATTCAACTGACTTTATCCGCCTGAGTTATGGACATTTGGCATGTAGCTGCACTCCACCTCTGAGAGCCGCAGTCGCACATCGATTGATATGTATTTTCTTCCAGTGCATATGCCATCAATAATGTCTGATATGTCACACGAACTGGCCCGTTATTTATATTGAATAAGAAGATGCTATTGATAAGACCTCGCGTTTATAGAACAGGTAGCCTAGCATCAAGGTATATGAGTTTTTTCATAGAGCATCGTTTTGAGTTCAAAAGCGTTCTTCTATTAAAAAGATTTATCACGTTGCTTTAATTGTTTGTTCGATTTGTTTTTCACTGATTTTCAGCGCACGAGTATAGTCGTCATAGACCAATTAAGAGTTACTAGGTAAGTAAAGGGTAGGGCGATGGGTTTTTTTAAGTAGTATGGTTTATAAAGGTGGGGCCATCTATCCTGTTTAATTTTGAATACATGTTTGTTTCGTCTGACAAGCTCTTATGTTATTTATGTTCATCCGAAATCAGTGATACTATCTCCACTTCACCCTGAAGTTGGATTGTGAGGCTTGATGATGTTAATACGTTTAATAAACATAAATTGCCGTTTTGGTACTCATTTTGCAGAAAGGTAAGTATTCTTTTGAAGAGCTCACTTCGCTGATGGGGACTCTATAAGCAAGATTTGCCGTATGTTGGAACATCAAGAGAACAACTGTTACTTATAGAAGCCATATGCAGCACATTACGATGTTGCCTGTTTGGTGCAAGGCTTCATGGACGAACCCGTATGCTTTCGTATTTCTGTTGAACGTGGAAGGCGCGATAACCATTACGTCAAAGAGGCACCTAAATTACATTGATAGACCGGTTTTTGGTGCCGCTCTCTGTTATTGATGTGAACATGTGTGGTTTGGATGACAACATTCTGCCATAGAGTGACAGATGACATAATTGGCCGTTACAAATCTTCATCAGGATGCGGCCTAGCTTCCACAGCCACTTATGCTGTGGTTGTTAATGTTTAACATTGACTGGCGGGACCTCAATTTAACGAGTCGATAGCCGAACGACAGATTTGTTGAAAACTTTTCATGGGCGCATTTTATTGGTACTCTCAGAAGTTTTGCGCAGAAATCTGCTGAGAGGAAGTCGCCTAAGAAATAAATAATTTTTCAGTCTCTTCGTGTTTTGGGCCTGACCGAGGATCGACCGGCCTTTGTCTAATTAGCCACACAGCTACCCACTAGGACTAGCGTCGGGACTTCATGCCACCAATGCAAGATTATTGCATGCAAGACGTTTGATGGCCGTTGTATTAGCGAGAAACGTCGGGGTGATGTCAATTGTCGCCACGGAAGCTGTGGTGTTGACACCAATTGGACTGTTCTCTGTGGAGCGCCATTTAAAAGATTATGTCATTCCATCAAACTGAAAGACATTGGACATTAATGAGCAAAGATCGTAGGTGCTATTGCCCTTGACTATGGTCCCATACACTGGAAAAATGCTACGACACTTTGTTTCATCGAGGAATGAGGCGGTTTTAACTTATGAGGCATTGACTAAACGTTACAAAGTTCCCTAAATGGTTAGATTTTTAAGAGGACGTTAATAAGCCATTGCAACGAAAAAATTTCAGTGATCGTTAAATAATATGACTTCGTATTTCTCTTTTCTTTCATAGATGAGTGACACTCTACCTTAACGAAAACTTTTATTATTTTGAAGAGTGATACTCTGATAATGGTTACAGGTTAATGTTGATTGCGCAAAGATTTCTTAAGTTGTTTTGATGATAAAATTTCATGAATAATGTTGTAAGACTGCTCGCTATTATCTGTAAGTGAGATTGAACCAGCATTTGACAACAAAAGTTTTTTTAGGACCAAAAAATATTTGACAATCATTTTAATTCAGTTCTTTTGTTTTTGTTTTTTTTTTTTTTTTGTTTCTAATAATTTACAATAAAATTGCCTCCTTTCAGAATATAAATTTATGATTGCTTCAAGCCATATTGTGACACTATACAACATGTTGAAAGTGTCTGTTGTTGTCGTCTGTTGTTGTTTTTAAGTTTATTTTATTATAATTTTTTTTTTATTTTTGTTGTTGTTGCAAATTTCTGTCCCCTTTATTGGTATAAATTTAATCACAAATCTGTAGCATATTACTGTTGTCCACCCTCCTTTTGTTGGATTATTTCTTTCTTAAAAAAATCTTTTTTTTTTTCCTTTTTTTTTATTTGTCATAAATATTTATTATTTTTTCTCATCTTTTTCCTTTTTTTTCGGTAAATTTCTTAGAAAAATTGTGGTGTTTTTCCTTTTAATTTTCCCTTTAAAATATGTGGAAAAAATTTTGATTTAAAAATCCAAAGTCCTACATGAGTAGGCTGGCATTTAAGGATTTTTTTTACGAGTTTATTTCTCTGTTTAAGAGGCGTATACGCTTTATTACATATATTACACTCAAAGAATATAGTCAGCAGGTTTTACTAACACAAAGGTAGTTACCATATTTATATAGGAATTCACATTTTTATTGTGAAAATAGTGAAGTTAAACCAGTAGGCCTTCATTTGCAAAACACTCGCATAGTTCATGAAGCTCATTTAAAAGTTTATTACACTGACAACACTTTATAGCCTAAAATTGTTGAGTGTATTTGTATTAAAGGGATAAAAAGAAAAGAAACACACACACACACGAGTGCTTTTTTTGAACATTTTTTAATACATTTCTGTGTTTAAGTGCATCTGGGGAACATAAAATTTAACTGGCTTGTGTATGGCATTGACAACAGGCTTACTTTTCTAAAATACTTGTTTATCATACAAGTTAGGCTTGCCTTCAAAGCTATTATTCGAATAATCTAAAAAACCGAATGTAAACGAAAGTTTAGTGAGATCCTCCAGAATGAAACTAAAATTTTAGCATGCAAAATCCATGGTAAGCGTAAGCGTAATGAGCAGCATATATACTGCTCAGATTCAATTCCATGCACACAAATTGTTTTAAACTCCAATTCAATTCTGATTAAATGAAACTGACCTTCGTTACACCATTGTAGTTTCGAAGTATCAGAAATATTTCTGCTGTACTTTGTAGTTTCGAAGTATCAGAAATATTTCTGTGTACTTTTGCTTTTAAATACAGGCTACGGTACAATGAAGTTTAAAATATGAGTTCACACCTCTGCAACACGATCTATATAGCAAGACATTTATTCCATCTGCTAGAAATTTCGAAAACTTTCTGATTTTAATTGAGGCTTTTGGGTGAAACTGAACAAAATTTTAGGAGACAAAAAACTGACAACACTAAGTCAACTGATTGGTTTTCCGGCGTGGGGTAATCGTGCTTTTGTTGTGCACCCGCGATCACTGACCAACTTCTTCCTAATCCCTGGCTTTGATAGAACTTGATCAGTACAGGGACTGCCTTTACCTATGGCGTCACAACGGGCCGCTATGCGTGCTTAAGTGAGCTTTATGATATCAGAGGCTACCGCTCCGACCTAATCTAACCTAAGTCAACTGATGTTTAAATAAAGAAAGGGGAGGTGGAACTGGATGGAATAAACCCTAAGGACGGTAAATGATATTGCAGGAAAGGTTAGTGGAACCTACTGGTTAGTAGGTCAACGAGAAGACCTGCATATACTCGATGATATCAGCTAGAAAGAAAAAAAACCGCTGAATTGTTCGATGTTGGGCACCAGGTTAGACGATCGAAACCATTGCAGTAAAAGGATCAAATACATAAGTGTTGGAACAGAATTCCATGGTGGCAATATTTGTAAACAAATTGAGCATTAAAAAACCTCTTTTATGCCGCTATAAAGCATAAAGTGTGTAGAACTCTATTCTAGTAAACCAATACAATAATACACATAGCGTTTCTATTATCCATTACTTAGACCAGTTTCAGATTCCTAAGGAATTTATCCATTTATTGCAATGCATAAAGCTTAGGTATTATTCTGGACCGGAAAGGACCACTACATAAGAGTCATGTGTTCGAAAAGTGCTCTCAATCCGAGGATATGCGAATAAGAAAAGCAATTACTACAACGTTAACTAAATAATTGGCCATTACAACCCTTCAGTCAGATTTACGGCCTAGCTTCACACACCACTTCTGTTGTAGGTGTTAATTTTATACATGAGTGGCGGGACCTACAGTTTAAAGTCGACTCCGAACGACAGGATTTTGAGAAACTTTAACTAAGGCATTGTATTTGCCAAAGTAATTGAGATTCGGTTGTGATGTGATACCAAGTATATCTGTTACTACTATTTACGACACTCTGACACTTTAGCTTAGCTGCTCCTGGGGACTGTCAGTTACATGAACATCTCTCAAGAGAGTGGATATAATTAATTAGAGTTTGGAGGCATAATATTTCAATATTTTACAAGTAATTCTTATGGATGTTCTTGTTAAGAATCGTAAAATTTTCGTAGCAGCTTTCTTTGGCTAACAAATAATAAGCCGACACGAAGACTTGGAATTTGGAGAGCTTCCTTCATTAATGACTATGAAATCCAATACGAAACTGTTTAACATTCTTTTGGGTCCTTCTTTAGTACTGTTGCTTTATATCCAAAGCCTTTTGAAATTCTTATTTACAAAATAATTTCCATACTCGATTATCCGTAACATCAAATTCATATTTGTTGTTCAATCTGTCGAAATTCTAATCATTTTTTCCAATGTTAACCCTAAACATATGTTTGGCAGTTTATTAAGGTTATTTTGAAGTCTTACAGACATGAACACACATGTTCTATGTCCTTATTGTTTATGGGTTTTAAAAAAAAAAAAAAAAAAAAAAGGAAAAGAAAGAGGAAAAATAACAAACATTTACGATTTTAATCAAAATCAGCAGGAAATACGAATGTTTTGAATTGAGTCGCCATGCAAAATATCCACAATAAAAGAATAATCAAAAACGGCTTTTTTTATAGAAAACTTAGAGATTTTTAAAGGGAAAGAAACCAAATATTTTATCTATGTATTGTATTGTATATATGTATGTACATATGGATGTGCCATATGTATCACAGTGTGTATAGAATTTGTTTAGATAACAAAACATTGCTACAAAAATGGTAACATTTTTCTTATGCCAAGGAAAATGGGCTCCTCTACTCTATGTTACTTAAGGACACGCTATTGCTTTTCATTGATAGAGTTTGGCTAACAGTATGAGGATGCACAAGACTCCAACAAAATTTCCTTATCATAAGACGAATATACCAAAGCGGATCAATTCTGGAAAATATATTTTGAAACATTCAAGAAGTCTGTACACTTGTTACCCATAATATTATCCACTATTGTGAGGTCGCTGCAAAACACCGTAGTCTAGTGGGTAGTGTGTTGGCTTTTTCGACATGAGGTCTTGGTTCAAACCACAAGTCAGACATCTCCAACAGAACAAAATATGAAAAAAATATTTAGGCAACTATCTTTCAGCAGTTTTCTAGCAAAAACCATTAAAAATTTCTCAAAAAATCTGTCGTTCGGAGTCGACTTTAAAAACTTTAGGAACCGCCACTTATGTACAGAAATTAACATACACAACATAAGTGGTCATAATCCTGACTGCAGGGTTGTAGTGACCAGTTATGTATGTATGTATGTATATATGGGCTGAACGCTAATAACTGGCTCCACATTTTAGAATTAACCACCAAACGAGGATCAAACAATTTCTTGCAGCGAATCGTGCAGGAAATATTAATACTACAAGCATAACTTACACTTGTCAGTGCATGTTAGATGTATCATAGGACCCCAAGTTGCGAGTTTTTGCTCGGTACCGTCAAGTAGTCAAAGCAAATCATTGTAATATTGTACTCATCCTAAACTAAGCTAAATTTTTCTACAAACCATCTGCAAGAAATAGACTACATTTCCGAGTTAATAATTACTTTTACTTTTAGGTTATACGGGTTCTTCCGACCGGAGCTTCCCAAATTTAACAGTTGAAATTAAATTTGTGAAATAAGTTGTTCAATGTTATTTGCTCTCAGAGAGGAAATTGTCAAAGGGATATTTTTTAATATTTCGATTTATTGGCGATATTTGACCTGGGGTTTGAACAGTGGCCTAATGTCTACTATAAGAAAACATACTACCTATTGAATACGGCGACGACTTCAAGAGTTCCATATCAGATTTACGGAGGAGGAAATGTATGGAGTTGACCCAATTCATTTCATAGAAACCACAATGGAACGATTTGTTTATTACGCTGTTATTAGGATATAGCAGACAAGCCACGTTTCAAAGGCTTGTCGACTAATGGTTCCAGGCAGCAAAACCCCTAAAAAAAAAACTTTAAAACCGTTCAAATGCCAAACAGTCTGCAGCAGAGAATAAAAAAAAAGAATTATGGGTGGCATAATACCACGATAGAGTTTTGCGTGTGTTATGAACATAGGTTTAAGAAATAAGTAAAAATTCGCCAGTTTTCTCTATGTGTCCATAACTTTCCAATACATTTACTTTAAATAATTACAAAAAGGAAAAGTTCTTCTTTTTTTAAATTAATTTTTGAAAAATATGAGCTTTTATTTCAATTTCTTTTAAAAATCATTTTGATTTGTTTTTTATTTGTTACGTGTTTTTGGCTTTTGTTTTGTTTTTTGATTTCTAATAATAAATAATTTAAAGGATTCCTTTCAAGACGTGTATTGTGTCTGTATCATAAGTGTCTGTGTGTGGTGTGTGTGTATGTGGTGTTTAGATGAATTATTTGCTAATAAATTTTTACAATACAAATTAAAATATTTTTTTTTTTACATATTTTTGTTGTAATAATAATTTGTATTCGTTTTTGTTATTTTTTTTTTGTTTTTAATAAAATAAACTTTTGCTAACGGATATCGACTTAATGATTTAATTAAAAAGAATTTATTTTCATAATATTATATGAATATATATGATTCGCTTATTCGAATCAGCAATACAAAATACATACAATTTTACATTAACTATAATCAATCGAATACAATCTAATTACCATGACTCGTATGTACTTCTCGATGCCTATTTGAATATTAATTTCTTTATTAATTTTAATTGTCGCAATGGGCAAAAATAAATAAAAAAAATTCAAAAATTGCACACTTTATGATTATTAAGTTATTTTTTTTATATTAGAAAAAAATTGTATTGTTATAACAATACAGTGAGGATTCCCATAAGCGGACATTATTTTTTCTCATTTTTTGACGCTTGACTTTATTATAGCCTACATTCGATGACAAACCATACCTGTGTTATTTTATCGAAATCATGTCATATGACGGCTTGGAATACTTCGTGCACCTAGCCTGAAGAGGGTCAAAGTCGCTCTTATGGCATCTTAAGAACATCAGGTCAGATGGCTTGCCTGCCAAATGTTTAAGATCGGATTGTCGCGTGGTAATGAGCTGGTTTGTGTTGCACGATTTACTGAACATTGTCTCTTTTTTTTTGCTTTTCCTTTACTCTTGTTCGATGAGAGGCGGGAATACCGCCACCTGCATGAGAAGTCAAATCCTATATGATTATATGTGGTGGGTTTAATGATCTGATGGTAGGTCTGGTGGACAGCAATTATATATATTATTTAAGTATGTATTATATGGTTATATGCCACGATGGCACCTAGTTCCTATCTGAAAAAGGCAGACCAATTATTGCGCCAGTATTGTGATCGTATAGATTCTAAGATCGATTATGTATGTTGAAGTACCGCCAAAACGTTCCGGACTATTCAAGCTGTGCGATGTGTATATTCGGTCTTGCCTAAAAACGGCCGAAAAAAGTGATGTGATATGCAGAAAGATGTTAGCAATTCCTACAGCTCCAATCAAAACTCTAATTTGGACATTGGGAAAAATCACCATATACCAGTTCTTCGGAATACTTCAAGTCCTTTTAAAAGATCCATGAAAACCAGATTAGGACTACAAGGCAGTCCTTTGATGGCCCCATACAGTAATCGTGTTCTTACCGCAACTGCAGAATGACGGTATGCAGAATGACGTTAAGCAATTACTACAGCTCCGTCAATGTAATAATGAGCCTCTGCGGACTTTTTGATATCGAACGAGGTTTCAGACAAGGCGTTCCCTTATCATGCGGCCTCATCAACTCAGTCATGGAGACTGTTCTGTGGAAGGCGGAAGTACATCGCATTTTTTTTCAAAAAAGCGTCAAGTTGCTTGCGTCATTGACATTTATCAGGGTATAAAAGCGATAACTGGTACTTCAGCTTTTAGTGCTACTGAACGGGAGTCTATTAAGATGGATCTGGGAATAAATGACAGGCAAAACTAAGTATATGCTTTTTGACAAGTAGGGACATGCGGTATATTAGATCCGATAACTATACTTTGGATATTGCGTTTCGTTGATATACTGGTGTTGGTTGATCACATACATACATACATAATTGGCTATTGCAACCCTTTACTCAGGATTGCGGCCTAGCTTCTCACACAACTTATGCTGTGTGTGTTAATTTTATACATGAATGGTGGGCCCTGCAGTTTAAAGTCGACTCCAGTAATCTGTTGAAAGGAAGTCGCCGAAGAAATATTTTTTTTTATATTTCGGTTTGATGCCTAACCGTGGATTCGAACCGCGACCTTTCGTCTGATAACCTAACACACTACCTACTAGACTACGGCGACTTTCCTGGATTCCAGATTACGGCCGATAAATATATTTTGGATATTGCGTTCGTTGATATACTGCAGTTGGTTGATCTTTATCGGACCACCAGACTTCAAGCTGTGGTCTGCGGAAGATCAAGTTCTTGTGAGTAACGTAAATCGGCTAAATTTTATTAGAACTTGCGATTCACCATTGTACAGATGTTAGCCAATTTCTTATCGGACAGTGGTTAGTTTTCTCAGTAGAATGATTTATTCCGATCGTAAAGTGAAGAAAGCTCAGAATGTTGAATGCTGTGTAGGGCTATGGTGACAGCATAGCTTCAATATGTTAGCTGTTAACCAACGTTTAAAGTTCCAAAGCCCCTATTAAATGAACCGATAAGAGAAATTTAAAAAAAAATGAGAAGAAAATACAACTTAACTGGTCATTATACCCTTTAAACAGAGTTATGACCTAGCTACTCACCCACTTATGTTGTGTGTTAAATTTTATACATGAGCGGCGGAACATTCAGATTTTTTTGAGATACTTTCTCATTGCAATTGTTATTTACTTCAGAGTTTTTGTCAGAAATCGGTTAACAAGCAAAATTATGTTTTCATATTTGTTTTAATTCGAAACAAGAACCATGGCCTCATGCCTAATAAGCCTATCATACTGATGTCATAGACAACGGCGACTTTGATTATATTCTCTTAAAATACAGTAAAGTCAAGAAAATAAATGTCCAACCACGTTGACTTCTTTTCATTTAATTTGTTTAAAGAGAATGCTATTACGATGGTTATCTTATGTTTGCATAAGCAACTGATGAAAATTGTCCGTAATGGGAGATTCCACTGTAAAGATGTTTCAATTTGTAAAAATATAAAAGTTTTTTTTTTCCTTTTGATTTAATTTTGTTTATGGTATTTATTTTCTTTAATAATTAATTGATTTTTATTTGGTGTTCTTTGATGCCAGAATTCATTAATTGTGTGTGGAGTTTGGTTGTTGGATGTTGGATATTTTAATTAAAACTTTGTTTACAATTTTTGATTTGGCATTTTGTTTTTGTTTTTTTGTTGTTATTTTTTTTTGATTTACTTTGTATATACATTAGTTTTTGCAATAAATTAATTAGATTATTGATTTATACTGTGTAGTTGATTTCATTTTGAAATTTCATTTATAGAAACCATGTAATTTTTATTAGGTTTTTTTGTTGTTTTTGTTTTTGTTTTTTTGTATTAAAAATACTCCTGTTATATATACATATACTTTTTGTTTTTGTTCTTTTTTATGTATTTCTTTATTTTTGTTTTTGTTTTTAATTTATTTAGTAAATACAACATCAACTATTAAATACATACGCATTGTTTTGAACTTTTTCCTTTTAGTTGTGTGTGGTGTTATTAATTAAAATGTCAATGCCTAGATCTGTATGGTCTCACCAAGTATGTTTTCTTAAGCGAATTCTTGCCTATATACAGTGAGCATCAAAAGTAACTGTACACTATCGATAAATACTAACAATCACCAAACTCAACTTTTACCATTTAAGGAGAGTGCCAGAAAAATTTTAAATTATAAAAAATTTAAAAAAATAATTTTTTTTTAATTAATTTTTTTTATTTCAGTTTTAATAATCGGCAATGAAACAATTTTATAATAAAAATAACGGTAATTTATTAACGTATATATTTTTTTTACTATACAGTTTCTTTTGACGCTCATGTACATACATATGTGATGGTATATAGGAGTCTATTTCAATTGATTTTTTAAACATTGAAGTTGTTCGATGATTACTAAAATTTCTTAAAATGCACTCGCCGTTAGCATTTTAATACTGTTAAAAATGGAAATGGTGTAACATTGTTTAACATAAAAACGTTTAGCATTAAATGTTTAGCAAATAAACAAAAATGTAGCAACAACATCACTATTACGAACGAGGGATAAACAAGTAAACAACAAGCAACAATAACACTGCAAGGACGAATGTAAACAAGATACACAAACAGCAAAAAAGTAAACATAAATAAATGTAAACAACAAGCAACAACAACATTTCAAGGACTTACGTAAACAAGATACACAAACAACAAATAAAAAATCATAAATAAATGTAAACAACGATGCTTACATTCATAGAATTCTCAAGAAACGAAGACCCTATCCTTAGTCTACGAGAACATTCATCAGACTGTTTACGTCGCTATTATAAAACGCCAGGCAAGCATGCAAAGTCAGAGTAAAAGTTCAGTCAGTCTTATTTGAAGACACGTTGCGCGTGAAGTAAGCAATCGATTGATTTTCCTGGAGATGTCTGACTGGGGGTTTGAATTGTGGCCTCATTGTTTAAAAAGCCAACACAACGAAATAGGCTACGATGACTTTCATCGATATTATATATTCCGAGTTTATTTAAAGCAGCACAAGAATTGTAGATCAACAGAACGAGATATCTTGAAATGCTTCTATATAAATCAATTCGTAGTTGTTAGTAAATACGCAAAATTACATACGTTGTGATATGCAAAGCCCTTCATCAAAACTTTTGAATTTCAAATCTAGAAAATCCTTTCTAGATTTATAGTTTGGCAAATATTGACGCTTTCATCTGCTAGAAAATTACAAATGATTCATGTTCGCATTGAAATTTACTTAACAATTTAATCTACTGAAAAGTTATTCCGTCAAAAAGGTGATTTTCTATATTTTTGGGTCACTTATTTATTACGCACAGGCAGTTCTGCAGCCAAACAGAAGTCGTGTTAGCCCGAGTCCACACTGCAGCATCGTATTTCAAGATTTCAAGCCTCCGATACGATTAGGCGTGAAAGACAAGGAATATCCCAGAACATAATTCGACCCAGCATAACTATGGATGTTTGTGCAGATTTTTCGGTTCTTACAGTTGAAATATCATTCAATCAGTTGATACAAACGCTGAAGTAAAATAATAGAAGAGAAATAACATGGAACCTCTCGACTTACGACCAATCACCAAAAAACACTTCTACACATAAGTTACTCCGAGAGATAGGACACTGTAAGCTTACGTAGAAGACGCGAAAGCAAACTGGTTGAGACTTATGCTTTACGGCATAGGTATGCTACATATACCATGAGGCACAAGAAATCAATTGCAATCAATTGTTCCGGATTACAAGGCTGTGCCACTGAAAAAACTTGTTCAGTTTTGTTCACTGTTTTATCGTTTTTAGCGTGAGCAGATTATTCCACTTGTGGTATATCTATGAATCTCTGACTACGCTGGAATAGTTCTTCTTGATCTTTCTCTTGCTCTGTGGTAACTGGATATCATGTGGTTGAGTATGTCTAGGCGTATGGACTTTTGAAATGCAAGAGAACAGAAAATTGGTGCATGTAGGTGAAGAAAGTTTTTAGAAAACGTACTGCTTCAAAAGAGGCGGAGGGTAAGCATCGAGCAATCTGTACAACAATTCGTGATGACTTAATTTTATACACAAGTAGCAGGACCTACAATTTAGAGTCGTTTCCGAACGATGAGTTTTTGAGAAAACTTTTCCATGACAATTTTATTTTACTCTCAGAGTTTTTACCTGTACTCTATTCGGATTACTAAAATACATACCAAACATATTTGTCATTAAACCCTTTCAGTCCAGGATTTACGGCCTAGCTTCTCACGTACTTATGTTGTGTGTGTCCAATTTATACATGAGTGTCGGGACCCTACAGATTAAAAAGTCGTCTCGAACGACAGATTTTGGAGAAACTTTTCATGACAATTTTATTTACTCTCCAAGCTTTAGCCAAAAATCTGCTGAGAGAATCTCACGATCTGTAGTCTATTCAGATTACCAAAATACTTTGGGTATATATTTCGTTTCAGAGCTACAAAAATCTCTGAATGAAATCATTCCTTTAACATTCTGCATTGTATGTAATAAAGTTGATAAAAAACTTTCGCTTTTTTTTAGTTTTATTTTTGGTCAATGTGTATGGGCGTACAAACTATTGTTTGGCTGACTGACTGACTGACTTATGTAATTTGTAGGCAGTGTATGCGAGTGTATGTTTTTCATTTAAAATCTTTTGTTGTCAACAATTTCTATACGTTGCATGTTTGACATGTTGTCAATGTGAATTAAATAATGAAAATTGATTTATAAGTGAATTTGTTATGTTGTGTTTATTTTACGTTGTTGTTGTTGTTGCTATTGTTGTGTTGCCATTTTACTTCCTTTCAATATTCCATGCTCTTTTGTCAACACATACATACATACATACATACATTCGAATTGATTGAAAATGTATTCCAAGTTTTATTTGCATTTGATGTTATACCAACGATTTTCATTTGTATTCAATTCATTTGCAATTAAGAGGTAATGATAGAAAAAAAAAAACAAACAAAAGAAAAAAAAAAAATAATTTTAAACCACAAATTAAGTGTGTCTCTGATGTTAAACTAAATGCTGCATTATCTTTCTTTGCAAATTAATTTTGGTCCAACATGCTAAAAGCATTCAATTGTCAATGTCGACATTAGCATTCTAATTTGAAATTTGAAACGAGGAATTTCAAAAATCGTTGGAAATTTTATTTCAATTGGCACAGCACATCAATGGTTAGCAATATGATATATGAAGTTGTCATTTTATATTGTATTTTGCAAAATGGATGTACGATGGACTTCGATATTCATCTTAAATGTTACATGTTGCATGTTGCATTCTTCTGAAACCATTCACTGTGTAGAAAGTTACAAACTAGTCGGTATGTTGTTGACTTAATCCAGCTTTTAATTCAGAATTGGTCATTACAACCCTTTAGTCAGGATTACAATCTAGTTTCTTAC
>QOCX01003831.1:0-15599 GCA_005959815.1 Sarcophaga bullata | reverse complement strand
ATCTTGCATCCCTTCTTGCTTGCTGGGATAATGATTCCACAATGTTAATAATAATAGCCAACCATTGTGACCATAATATGAATATCATTTGCCTTCTAACATAAATTCTCTAATATTTGTGTAATTCCCTGTGAGTGTGTATGTATTTTGTTAGTTGCTTGGAATTTTAATTGAAATAAAGTTAATGAGTGATGAATGATGCTGTGTAACAACAATTCAAAAAATTCATAACACGTGTATGGTAAAGGGTGGAAACAGGAAGGGGGAAGGAGTCTAAAGTAAAATGTAAATATGAAATGAATTTATAAATGCTGTAAATTAAAGATAAATTGTTGAAAAATTTTAATTGATATTGATATACGATTTGATACCGAGAAACTAGACCACACTGACGTCAAGGCAATAGCTCAACATAAGAAATTAAACAAAAAAAATTTTCCTTCTTATTTGATTTAAAAGTTTAATGAAAGTACTCTTGTCGATATTAAGACCAAGTTTTACCATTACAATAGTGCAACCTCCTAAGTTAAGCACTGAATATAAACAATAATCGGCCAGAAGTTGGCGAAAAGGTCGACCGGATCGAAGAAGCCCTGTCATCGATTGGTGATAACTAAAAGCAGGCACGCAAGAAAAAGAGGCGCCTGAAAGGAGTGGTACAGCAGGTCCGAAATCCGTTAATGAATTGTTAATGGCCAACTAAATAAATAGCAATTGTTAAGGATGCTACTTCCATTTCAAGAAGAGGGACAGTTCTATAGTAAATGGATAGATCGTGAGAAGATATTAGAACAGGAGAAAAGCTCCTTTGTTCCACAGTTAAAATAAGAAAACTCACGAATATTTTTCAAGCGTAAATGGATGCCGTAAAAAGATAAGCTCGTATCAGTTCGGCATGTAACAGTTCTGTTTCAAAATCAAATCATCATTTGACAATGCTTCATACAATATATGCGTTATGCATTAGCCTTTAAAGCCTTTAAAGGAGGAAAGAACAATGCTGGTATGATTATTGTTCTAACAAAAAAATAACCGCCACAATACATAAGTGGCGTATTCGAACGATATATTTGCGAGAAACTTTTCATGTCAATTTTAATTGCTCTCAGAGTTTTTGCTAGAAATCTGCTGAGAGGAAGTTGTCGAAGAACCATGGTCTCATGTCTAATGAGCCAGCACACTGCCTACTAGACTACGGCGACTGCCAATGACTTAGAATTTAATATTTGGCTTAAGTAAACTAATCAACCGAATTATTTAACAATTTCATAAAATTTTCTCTTTTTTTTCTTTTTCCTAATCAAAATACCATCTTATTAACGCGTTTATTATTATCTTGGTTTATATCGTTTAAATTTTCTTTTTTATACCGCATAACACTAAAGCTTGACGATAATAAAGCTTCATGAGAAATTATGAATGAAATTATGATTCTTATTTTATAATTTATGATTAATTTTGTTAATAATTTTCTGTACATAACCATACTCTCGCAGTGTCTCCCACTCCTACCCTCTCTCTTTTTCGTTTTTTTTTTGGTTTTTATTTCGCTTGTCTACTCTTATGGCTTTCCAGAAAGAAAACAATTTAATTTCACGCATTCTAAACTTTTCTCTTAAGGATTATCTGTCTCTTTCTCTCTCTTTCTCTCTCTCTCTCTCTCTCCCTGGTTTTGTTTCACAGTAGTGGCAGTATCATGCCAATAATTTTATATAATGAAGTCATTTGGTTGGTTTTTATACTTCAGCTCATAAATTCCGGGGCAAAATGTCAACAACTTTATTAAGAAGTTTAAGTTTAAGACTTTTGTAAATATTTTCTCAGCTTCTCAAAGCTATTCACGTTAATAACGTTTTTCTTTAACGCTTCTATTCGTTACGCTTCTCTCATTTTTTTTTATTTTATTTTTCTCCTATTGTGGGTGGTGATATTTAATGGTAAATTCTTTAAATGCAGAACTGAATACTTGAGCTCTTAAATTCTATGTTTACTTAAACTATGGTGTAACGAAGGAGAGAAGGATGGTATTGGAATTATTGTCTCCATATTGGTTCATATTATGAAGTTTTTACAGTGGACATCATGGCAAGGCTAAGGTTGACACTGTGAAAGGAATGCTGTGCGTCTGGTGGTTAAACGATTGTTTCTGTTCTTTATTGTCAACAAAAAAAGCGATGCAAGTGTGCAAGAAATTGACTTAAACGGCCAGTATTGATGAAAATCAAACGAATCATTCAAGTCCACACTTCCTAAGAGAGGGCCTGATTGGGAAATTTCTATGAATCCCTCCCTGGCATCTTCATATCATGAAAGAAAAGCTAACAGGGTGATTGCATTACTCAAGAAGTGATTAGGTTACTGGCCTAGCTGTCCTTCGTAGGAATGTATTATGCTAGTCAATGCGTGGGATCTAGTTTTAGCATTCTATAGACATTTAAGCCAATGTGGTTATTTCACTTTAAGCACCCTGTTAAACATTACTTACTTACTTAATTGATTATTACAACTTTTAGTGAGGATTACAATCTAGCTTCTCTCACCATCTATATTGTGTGTGTTAATTTTATCACATGAGTGGGCGGAACTTTATGAGTTTAAAGTCGATTCCGAACGATAGGCTCTTGAGGCACTTTTCATGGCAATTTTATTACTCTGAGATTCTGCCACAAGGCTGCTGAGAGAAGCTCACCGAAGTAATATTTTCTCATTCTTCGCTTTGTTTGGAATGTCTGAGGCTTGGTTTTGAACCATGGGCTCTCTTCTAATAAGTGTCATATGCTACTAGACTATGAAGCTACATTCGGTACAATAAATCGCAGACGTTTATATGGCCTGTATAAAGTGGTATATTCCCAAACGTGGTATATCTAGACAGAATGGATGGGACATCAAATCGATGACACTTTTTTATATGTTGCCCAGCCTTTGCAAGCTCAATGTCCCCGTATTTTGTAGAGAACTTCCAACCAGACACAACTCATGTTACAGAACTGCACCTGGAAGCATTTAAAGAAGTTTGTACAGGTTCCCTGGGGCACATAAAACAGTTGTTACTTACCTGCTAGCTGCTTACCACAAAGAACTTCAAGCCTTCAGACTGATGGCATTCGATACATGGCCTTCCAACAGCTCGTTCTTAATGAATTTGAAGAACTTTGCTGGAGATAATTGGCATACGCTGTTTCATATTTCCTTAGGTGAGAAGAAGTTCAGTTAAAAATGAAATTAAATCCTTAAAATAAAGCCCTTCCATGTCATGTATAAATCAGGGATTTCTTATATTTTTTTAATTTACATTTCGTGTTATGAATATCAACAGAAACAACTGAAATTTTACTTTTCAAGTAAAAAAAAATGATTTTTTCTTTCGTGTTTTTTTTTTAGCATTTTTCTCTGGTATTTTGTATTTAATTTTTGGAAAACGAAATTTTATTAACAAAAAAAATTGAATACAAGACCCTTGTGTTGTTACTTAATATAACATTCTGTGTGTCACAGTTTACTAGGAAACATGATCTCATCAAGAAAATAACTTTTCCTTCCTTAGCTTACAAATTTTTTTTTTTTTTTTTTTTTTTTTTTTTTTTGTTGTTCTTTGGTACAGAATTACAAACCAAAATTACAATATTTTACTTGCTACTCCCAAAAAAAAAAAAAAAATAAAAAATGAGAATTTAATTAAAATTAAACACACACTCTATATCATATGTATGTATGATATGTTATGTATTATTTATGTATGTATGTATGTATGCATGTGTGTATTTATATCTGTTGAATAAAAAAAAATAAGAAAAAAAAACTGAAGAGAAGTAATCCCTGAGATACATTGTAAATTGAATACAATTTAATAAAGCCAACATGCAATTGGAGAATTCATTTTCATAAGAAAACATGATTGCCTTTAAAAGCAATTTTAATTGAAATATTTTCAGCAAATCAAATACTGTTGAATAATAATTAATAATAATACTGCGTCAGACAGCACAGCATTTTGTTTTTTTGATAGAAATAAACTTTAAAGATTTGGTTTTTTTCTGTTTTTCTTTAAATTTATTTTCAAATTAACAATCTTAGTTCGAACATAAGTTTTCCGGTAAAATTCATGTGGTTAGGATTATGGAGAAATGAAATTCTCCGCATATGTGCACAGGACAGCTATCCTTGCTCATCGCTTGTTCAGTGGCATACAAATACATTCGCATGGAGTACTCTGAATGTTAATGCCGAATAAATACTTCTTTAATGTGCCAGCTCAAAGTACGGCTTTGGAAATTGGAGCGTATTTTTACGTGCTACTCTTTCAGTTAGGATAACGACCTAGCTTCTCACACCACTTAAGTTTGCGGTGTGTGTTATTTAATTTTATACATGAGTGACGGGGCCTTTAGTTTAAATTACGACACCGAATGACAGATTTTTGGAAAAAACTTTCTATGGAAACTTTATTTACTCTTCGAGTTTTTGCCAGTAATCTGCCTGAGAGGAAGTTGCCGTTTTGTTGGGAATATCGGACCTGGGGTTTTACACCTAGGGCCATCATGTCTAATAAACCAACATACTACCAGCTAAACTATGGTGGCTTCTATTATAATAACTGAACAGAATTGATTTACAATAACATTCAGGACTATGGTGAATTGTTTTGTAAGACAAGGTATTCTCATTTTACACTCTTTAGAAAGAACAAAGGAGTTCTGCATCCTTATATACAGCTGTTGCTGATTTAAAGGTTTTCCGGCATTCATTTTTCGCTTTTTTTTTATGTCAATTTTTTTTTTCATAAGTTTTCCTACTCTACAGTATGACTTTTGTGGCATTGAACATATGCTTTAATTCTCTTTTATTATATATTCCCTCGTAATTTAATTGCTTGTAATATGAGCATAACAAATTAAATTAGTTTCTGCTACTTTAAAATAATAATTTTACTAATTAGCGCATAACTGCTGTAAGTATTTAAACGCTTAACCATTTAAAAACCACTAACAAAGTGATAAAAAAAAAGAAGAAAATCCACACGTTTACACTAACGTACACACCCACACAGTTACATTTGTAAAACAGAAAAATTACCGACTGGAAAACGCACAATTTATTTATTAACAGTTATTTTTCCACCATTGTACGTGAGTACTACTACTACTACACACACGCATTTATTTTTACAAATGCATGTGCATGTGCATGTGCATGTTCATGGGCATGATGGTAAATAAGAGAATAAAAATTAAGTGAGAGGCCATAAGAGCGTATATTATGATGATGACGATGATGATGTGGGAAGTGTGAATATATGAGTGATCGAATGTGCAAAGAGTTTAAGTGTTTAAGCGGTAAGTGAAAATGTTTATTTTGTGTAATTCTGTGTAAACAAATATTAAATGTTCATTGAGGCTAATTGAAGTGAAGTGTAAAGTATAGAGAATTGCTGTTGCTATTGGTCATTTACTTTATTTACTCCATGTACATAATGTAGTGTGTAAATATTGGATGTAGAATATATTTGACTTGCTCTTTATCTCTTTGTTATCTTTGTTGTGGTATTTTTGTGGGTATCTACCTACCAGTTTAGGGGAGCCTTATTTGATTGCGTTAATTTTTCAAATGTTACCGCAGGGTTTAATGTGTCAAAGGGTTTCATTTGTTTTATTTTTATAATTTTTTTTTCGCTTTTAAACGTTAAATAATATTATTTTTGTTTGATTTATTTATTCATTGATTTTAATTGCGTAAATATTAAACTAATTTGCTGAATTTTGTAATGATTTATTTAGATTGCGTATGATTTAACAAAAAAATTATTTGTTGAAATGTTTATTGAACGACAGGAATATAAAAAAAATTGTTTTGTTTTGTGTCTTTTTAGTAAAATTTTGCTATTTTTAATTAATTAAAATAAATTAATTACAGAAAAATTCAGTTTTCACGACTTTTATTGGGATTTTTTTTAAATGTAAAAAAAATGTGTTTAAAAAGTTTATAAAAAAAATTTAAAAAAAAAATTAGTAGCACATAACCCTACCAAGAGCGAAAACATTGTTTTTTTTAACATTTACCGTAACTTCTACGTCTTTCAGTCTGTATTGGACCTAAAAATGCTTACATACATACATAATTGGTCATTACAACCCTTCAGTCAGGATTACCATCTAGCTGCTTACACCACTTATGTTGTGTGTATTAATTTTTTACATGAGTTGGCAGGACCTTTAGTTTAAAGTTGCCTCCGAACGACAGAAATTTTAAAGAAATTTTTCATGGCAATTTTATTACTATGCGAGTTTTTGCCAGAAATCTGCTGAGAGGAAGTTGCCGACAAAATATGATCTGAGGTTTGAACAGAGGCCTCGATTCTATCACTACATAACTAGACTACGGCAATTTCTACCCTCTAGTCCATGGTTAAAAATTAAACATTGCAGGTGATGTGAGAAGCTACGTTGTAAACATGACTAAAAGGATTGTAAAAACCTAGATCCCTATGGACAAATTAGACACGCAATAGAGTCGAGAAATTTGAACAAACGCTAGGGCGACTTCCTGATTAAATGCTCTATCTTATTCTAGAAGAGATATATCCAATCGATAGAACTAGGTTCTCAATAAAATCTTTTGCCAAAATTGTTCATTTTAAGCTTGTGTAAGTCCTCCGTTTTATTTTTTCATAAAATTCATTTGTTTTTTCAAAGGTCTTCTAACACAAAGATTTTTGTGACAAGGCTATACCGATAAAGGGTGTTGTAATCGTTAAGTGCACAGGATTATCTGTAGAACCAAAAGTTTCTAAGAAATACTGGAACTGCAGTTTACACAAAAGAAGATCAAATCAACCAGTGAATTTATCAAACAAAAGCAAGACAATTTCACAGTTTTTTTTTCAACGCTAGTCATAATGAACATGTTGTAATCGAAAATGAGTGTGTCTCAAACAAAATAATCTTGGAGCTCTTAACTAACGTAAAAATTGCTTTTTCAAGATATAAAACATGTTCTATTCTATAAATCCGGTGATTATTTTGAAGGTATTAAAGAGAGAAAATCATGTTTTCCAAAACGTAACTGATTCCTATGATCCACTGTGATTGGCAAAATAACACATAGATAAGGTACTTACTACACTGGCTTTATATGGAATTCCTATTAAAAATCTGCATATAATACAGGAGTGAAAAAAAAAACACACCGAAAAACCACTATGTGGATTTGCATAAAATGCTCGAGGGGTGGGGGTGGTATGGTGTCGTGGAAGAATATACAGATGAACTACAGAAGATTTCTGGTAAAAAGTATTACAAATACAGAATACAAATACAAAATGTAACATAATACCATTCAAACACACCCAAGAATAAGCAAAAAAAAAAATAAATCATGAAAAAAAAAAGATTATGGGAATGGAAATGGGAATGGGAATGAAAATGAAAATGTGATGACTCTACAATATTTTTTTTTTGGAATATTTTTTCTTTCGGTTCACATGAATTGTAAAAATAAATATTTATTGACTAAATTTCAAAATAGCACAACAGCACTAGAGCAGCATACATGAAATTAAAATGAGTTTATTTCCTCCTCCCTTCACTCTCTCTCTCTCTCTCTCTATGTTTTCACCCATTCCGATTAAAATATAAAAAAAGACAATAATCACAAGGTATGCTCCCATTGCAACAACAACAACAACAATTACACATAAAAGTGTCATTGAATTCCCATACCCATTCCCCTTACTCAGCATCTCTATTTGTGTGTGTGTGTGTGTAACACAGTTGGGTATGAGTGCTGCTGGCTGCAGCATAAAAATTAAGCACCACAATGCGTATGAGCGATATAATAACAGTGAAAAGTAAAATGTTTGCTTTATTTTTCCATGCATTTCCCTTTTCCCTTTTCCATTTGCATAATTTCTTTAATAGAAATTGTCTTACAAGCCAATTCTTTTATGAGCGTGATATCAAAAGTTTATTTTCTTCTTGACGGCTTTCTAGGATGGCGTTTTGTCTTTTTGTCTTGATTTAAATGGCAAAGAAAAAAAATCTCTTTGGCCTTTGCATAACAGCTTATACGTTTTACACAGGGATTGACTGGCATTTTTTTTAGCTTGGGCAACAAAAATCACAAAGAAGAACTACAATAAGCCTGCTATCTTGACTGCTTTGGCATAAAATTATCATAATCTAATAGTGATGCCTTGATGGCCATTTAACGTGAGCTGTTATAGGATTAAAAGTGAAGCTTTTTGTTAGAAATCTGGCATTAAAACTTTATTTTACCTCACCGTTGCTATGAAACAAGTAACTGATGATGTTGTTGTGAAGAAATGAGAACTTTCTATCCTTGTAGAAAGCCTCAACGCTTCGAATTCGACATTCTCGAGAACGTCTTCTCTTTTCAATGTTTTCCTTAAAGCATGCCATGTAAAATGGAATTGAAAACTTTCTTTCACAGTGGAGTTCTGCAATTCAAAGGCTGCCTTAATAATTGGCCATGATTTTTATTTGGTTGATAACTCTCTACGACTAGTGCGTATTTCTTGAAATATTTCAGAACATTTTTGAATTATTAGAAGACTTTACAAATGCTATGAACTGTAGACTTATCTGCCCGTTTGAAAAAAAGTCCATAAAATTAATGGCTGCGTGTAACATATTATCCTTGATGTTTTGCTATTTAAGGATTGGAAAATTTAAAATCGTTTTTATAACACATAACCTTCAAAACTAATTTATTTTCTGTGAAACTAGCATTTTTTTTCTCTCGTATAGAATTTCTCTTTCATTTTTGCTTTTGCTTTCGCTTTTGCCTTTCCTTTCGTTTTCATTTCAATAGTTTTTGTTTAACAATCACTTTATCATTGTCAGTTGAGTATAGTTTTTTGCTTTTTTGCTTTGCCTGTCATAGTTTTTAACCGTCATTATATAATATAAATAAACCACCTTTT
Organism: Sarcophaga bullata; assembly: GCA_005959815.1. Classification (NCBI taxonomy): domain Eukaryota; kingdom Metazoa; phylum Arthropoda; class Insecta; order Diptera; family Sarcophagidae; genus Sarcophaga; species Sarcophaga bullata. Next base: position 6,658 of record QOCX01003831.1, on the reverse strand, counting down.
TTTTTAAACAAATTTGGCCACCGCCTCCCTTACCACCCATCCCCCCTGTGTCTCTATAACTTCTGCTCCAAAATTGTACCAAGCAAAAAAGATACATTTTTAACAGATTCAAAAAAAAGTATTCCCCTGTCCTGTCCATTCAAATCCCATAACTACTCTCAAGCTATTGTCAGTTTTATTCTGGTATTATAGCACGAGTAGTTGAGTGCTATAGTAGGTTTGTAACCCTGCTTACTATGGTCTTACACCATGAGTAAGTGTATTGTAGTATGTTTGTAGTATGCTTCAAAATGGGTCAAAAATTCTATTTGGCAACAACAAAAATAACAATAAATTTGATGAAAATATTACAATGAAAATCTCCAACAATATGAACATTTTTATGGAATACCGCTGTGCTGCTTTACTAGACTTCATCATGGTTTTTTGCAACTTTCACTTGTCGTTGATGCTACACGGCTAGTGTTTACAAGAAAAATGAATTGAATTTGTTGCCAACAATTTTTTTTATTTATTGTTGTTTTTGTTGTTATTGTTGTCTCTTTAAACAACCATTTCAATTTCGGTTCCTTGAAAAATGTCGTCGCTTCATTCCTCTGATGGATTTTCTTTAGTGTCACAACCGAGTGTAGAAAGTATTATCGTGTTATAAATAATACCATGAAACGGACGACAACAAACCAGCATTAGCTGCAGCAGCAGTTGTAGCCTTAACTGCTGCTCCTGCTCCTGTGGCAATAAATAATAAATGTACACTCTATACGAATGTAATGATGTTTGAAGTCAATGTGTAATGATTGTCAAACAAAAAAAATCGTTTTTTTTATAAATTCTAGGGATTCTCCGCCTTCATACATATTTATTTTCTTTTCTTTACATTTCCTCTATCTATGTACGTTTGTCTATCCATTATTCTAGTTATTCTTGCATCGAATATCGTTTGAAATATGTTTTCTTTCTGTACACCAACAACTGTCGTTGAATTTATAACAGAAGAGCAGAAACGAAAGAATTGTGCTGAAACCTGAAGATGAGTTATGAAATGAAAGGAATTTTTCTACGAAATTTCTACAGGATTTAATCCTTGAAGGTGATTAAATTTTAAATGTTCTGCAAAATGTTGCAGCAATTCTATTCAGGAATAACGTTTATTAAACTGCAATTGAATGAGATAATTAGGTTATGTTGCTCACTTGTAAAGTTCTGAAAACATCATTGTAAAGGTCATGAACAGAAAGGCAATTAATTTGAAAATCTTTATGAGAAAGGAGGAATGAACAAAAGGATTACCTTGTACTGCAAGTAGATGTAATGTTTTAATGGGAAAATATTTTGTATTTTAATCAATAACGCTATTACAAGCATTCGTACTTAGATAATGGTTTTTAGCTTTTTAAGCAAATATTTACTGCACAAAGAAATTCTTTACTTTTATTTGTTAATATTTTTATATTTAAATACACTTTAATTCAGAACACTGAGCTATCAATTTTATTCCACGATTATTTTACTACTACAGCGTATTTTAAAAGTTTTTGTGTATTTCAATCAACTGTCTTGGCAACATTGTTTTTCGCTCAATTTATACTTTATTTATTTTCGTTCTGGCAACTTCTAGAATATTTATTGTTGGTTTGTTAATGTAATTCGATATGAGTATGCTGGCTTGATAGACGTGAGGCAACCGTTCATGCCATCTCGATCAAAAACCAATGTAAAGAAATATTTCTTCGGCAACTCTCTCGCAGTAGATTTCTGGCATAAACTTTAAGAGTAAATAAACTCAAAGAGTAAATAATGGCATCAACTCTAAGGCAATAAAATTGCCATGAAAAGTTTCTCAAAAATCTGTCGTTCGGAGTCGAATGTAAACTGTAGGTCCTACCACATATGGCTAAAATTCAAACACCAAACGGGTGGTGTGATCCTGACAGCCAAAAAAAAAAAAAAAACTTAGACAATCATTGACGAACGTGATATGTTAATTTATAGAACCTTTGCCTGTAGTAAAAAGCAATTAAAATTGGCCTTTTTGGTTGAATCTCAAAAAGTATTTAAAATCTTTCCACAATAAAATTTCATTCATGCTCAAACTCTATGAGAAGTCTGCTTAAAATATCATTTCAATATTTGAAGTTTCATTGCAACAACCACTTTAAAATCCCTTTGAGGCAGGAAAAAGAAAATATTTTTATTTTCTTATTACAACAAAAAAAAAGGGAAAAGTCCTTTTGCCAACAAAAAACAAAAAAAAAAAAAAAATGGGAAATTCCACAATCAAATGAATTGGAGAAACTGACTGGAGTCGTCGTTACACCACGTAACGAACATCATTTAAAAGCGATTAATTGAATTGTTTAAGCGTGCCAAGAAAGAAAAACAAACTGTCACATGCGTTGCAGCCACTAAATTTCCATAATGCCTACTCCCTCCCTTCCTCTAGTCCTGTAACTTTTTCGATTTTTTTCCGGGCATAACTTTCTCTCTATTTTGAAAAGCCCTCAAGTTAAAACGTTTATTGAATGAATGATGTGCGTACGAGTTGAGAGTTTTTCTATCTTTTTTTTTCGTATTGTTTTCTCTCCTTCAGATTACACGTGTCATGATGTTGATGTCTGTGTGCTTCAATGTGATAAATATTCACATTTTCTTTCATTTCCATTTTTATTTTCCATTTCTGAACATAAAACATAAATTTGTTCTCCACTTGCCTTTTTACCATAATTGCAAATTGGTTTAGTTCAGAAAAAACAAAGAGCAAAGAAAAAAAAAGGAGCAGAAATTCCAAAATGTTTTCTTGAAAGTGCTGTTGTTTCCATCATTTTTTTTTGGTTATTTTTTAGGGAGTTTTTCATTTAAAAATGAATTTTTTTTGAGTTTTTTTTTTTTTTTTGGAATCATAATAACTAAGTTGGCGACCGGAAGTGTTAACGTGACTTTTTCCTGATTATTTTTTACAAGTCCTTTAAAGAAGTCTTCGGTTCTTTATTTTCTCTTGACAAAAACTGCAAAATGCCATTAAGAATTTGAAAAAAATAAATAAGAGAAAAAAAAAAAAAAAAAAATAAAAATAATTTTCTAATTTTCTTTGTGGTAACAATCTAATTGCTTGTTAAAAGGAGAAGAAAAAAAAAATTTATTAAAAGTTTCATAAAGTTAATTGGTCACTTTTATTTCTGTTGGAATATTAAAATTGAAACGGAATTTTTATTACGAACTTAAGGAAATTGAATCAAATTTTATGCCAGGAACGTGGCTGATTGACAAATAAATTCCCTACTGACATTGAAAAGTGATTTAAGAAATGAATTTCAACATGTAATGTGCACTGGGAACATTATAAAGAGATTCAAATCTACTAGCTTATTACATTCTCCATACAATCCACACATGCACTATGTGAGCAGAGACCATCCACTGGAATTACAATTCAGTTTACTTACCTTACACCAAGTGGACTACTTACTTAGTTGATCATTAGAATCCTTTAGTCAGGATTTCAATTTAACTTCTCAGACAACCTATGTTGTGTGTGTTAATTCGATGCATGTGTGGCGGGAACTATAGTTCACTCCACTACTCTATCTAACGATTCACAGAGGATTTCCAGAAGGAAATGAAGGATTTCCAGAAGGAAAATACATGTCATGTCATGTGTACACAATACGCTGTTTTATTTCCCTGGTCCAGGGTTAGACTTTTTTTCATTTGCTTCTCTTTTTTTTGCAGGTATTGTTGTTTAACGTAGTATTAGTTGTTAAGTTCACAAAATTTTTTGCTTGGTTTCTAGCTGAATCTGAGGGCTTGACGTGTATGCTGTTCTGATTCATTGAAACTAGTTGTACACAAGCGACGTTGAAAGTAAATTTTGAAAATGACGTCACAATTTACAACCAAAAGATTAGACGATTTAAAGTCTAACTTATGAGCCTCATAGCCATTAGGTTGCTACACTGGCCTTTAAGTACATACATCCGTTGGTGGGGAATACCTCACTACCACTTCTGCAGAACTGCAATAACGGAGAAGATCACACAATGAAAACTTGAGAAGAAGAATCCTTAGCTAGCTAAAGTTTGTTGACAGAATGTTTAAAACTATCTATCCATAGTTGCCTGAGTTTAGTAACTCCAGCTCAGACATCTCGAAATGAAACGAAATGTGGAAAATATTTCTTTGGCGAATTCCACTCAGCAGTCTTCTGGCAAAAGCTTTAAATTTAAATAAATTATTATGAAAAGTTTCTTCTTTAAACTGTAGGTCCTGCCCTTCATAAAGAAAATTAAAACACACAACAAGGGTGTTAAGAAGTTAGGTTGCAATCCTGACTAAACGATTCTAATGAAAGTAAGTATGACAAGCAATTTTCTGTTTTGTTAGGAATTCATTTTGTTTCACTTTATTTCAATAAGATTTTCAGTTTAGCAGGTTAAATCATCATAAAATAGAAAACGGTTATATTATGATTATACTGTTATTATTTCTGTAATCTCTTTCGTTCTCTCTCTCTCTCTTTCTCTTTGTTTGTATTTACATGCTCGCCTCTATAGTGTGATTGTAAACATTCTCATTTTTATCACACAATACAACACTACTGTAGAGGAGAAAAGAAAGAGGTTTTACATGTGATAGATGATTTAACAATTGTTTACATTGTATTTAATATTTATAGGCATATGTATGTATGAGTGTATGTATTACGGTTGTCTCTTGTCTGTGTTTGTATTCTCTTCATTTTCTGTTATTTATTTACAAAAAGAAACATCAAAAGTTTGTCACACCATATAACAGCAATAAACTATCATGGCCAACTACAATGAAGGAATATGAAATAAATTTATCAATACATACATACATACATACATACATACATACATACATATGTTTGTATGTATATTGTATGTGTTTATTTAGATAGGCTTTATGTGCGAGCATGTAAGTGTAAATCATTGTGTACGTACTTATGTATGTATGCGTTTGTATGTATTGCTCTGTTGACAAATCCATAATATTGTCACATTTATCTAAACAACAGTAACAATAACATTATTTTCTCTCGCTCTCTCTCTCTCTGTCTCTCTTTCTTTTTTCTCATATGTGTGTGTTAATATGTGTAATACTCGTAACATGTGTGGTCATAAAACTAAACAAAGGAAAAGAGTGTAAAAACAAAACAACAACAACTGAAAACATAAAAAGCAAAGAAAAAAAAAAGAGAACAAAACTATAAAAACTCAACTAATCTTGATATGACAGTGAAAAAAGAGACGTCATCTTTATAGATTCAAAGAAATTTAAAAAAAAAAAAAGAAAAAAAAACATTTGATATCTTTTTTCATGTATTCTTGGTAAGACATGATTTAAACAATTGATTTATTGTTTCGTTCGTTTCTCTTTGTAGTTGTTCATTGGTTCTTTCGTTCGTTTGCTGATAGAATCCGCCATAAGAAAAAGTAAAGATTTTTCTATTATTTAAAAAACTCTAAAAATTAAGTTAAAAATCTAAAAAACAAGATCCGTTTTTATCTGTATCGCTCTGTCTCTCTGTCTGTCTGTCTGTCTGCCTTTAAGTGTAAATAAAAATAAAATCTTTTTTCTTTTTTTGATTTTTTGATTTTTGTTTATGGGAATTAAAAACGATTTGCTCTTAGTTGATTGCAAAATGCATAAATAAGATTTGGATTCATAATAATTACAAGGAAAAAAACAGAAAAAAGAAAAATCTTTACAATACAAATCCTAATGTTTAAAAATTGCATTCGAAGGCTTAAATGGATTATTTTTGGATTCTAGTTTTTATTTACGCACGACAAATTTCGATAAAAAAGATGTTATTGTTTGCAGACATACATAATGGCCATTAAACCCTCAGTAGGATACGACCTAGCTCCATTGGCAGACGTAATATCTAATATTGGATATGAAACGAACAACTATGGCAACGAACTTTTATTTCTTATAAACATATTCATCATTTCATCATCATCAGATAACATTAAATGAATGCGTCTGGATTGAATTCGGCACTCAATTGGTTTGCCCATCTCGTTATAACTGATGCACTGTTCAAGTTAAAATCGCATGATCTTTGTAGCAAAATGTGTTCATTCCCCTCGATCTATGCTCACTGTTTTAAATATCGTGTAAAGATGTTTAAGGCATTCAAGCATTTATGTCGACTTATGTTGATTTATCTGATGGTTGGTAAATTTCTTTTCAAAGTTGAAGCCCATTTCGGGTTAGCGCTACATGATACTGCTAAACTGGATGTGAAGAAGCCCCTACACAAGGAAGCTGCTTTTGGTTTTTGGGTGGGATAAAATGAGTTATACTGTCAGTATGCGAAGATTAGGAGTTATGAGGTTGTAACCCTTTCAAAACCAAATATCTTCTGTTATAACATACATATAGAGAAATAAAGGAGCGTATATGGTGAATACCTACTTGCTTGGGGCTTAATAAATTTAGCATGAGATCAATGGCAACATTCCATAGGTGACATTCTGATAATAGATCGCTGACAGAAAGTTCGGGTAGAGTACAGTCAAACTATTGCAGAATATGTGGAGGTAAGGAGGATTACCTACTTGAAATAACCTGGATAGGGGCAAGACATAGGTGTGACACTGATCGTTAAAAATATTCAATTTGGCGTAAA
>QOCX01003830.1:0-16366 GCA_005959815.1 Sarcophaga bullata | reverse complement strand
AAAGTTTGTACTTTTTTTTACTGTCTGTCTCGCTATTTATCAAACCATTCGTTCGTTCGTTTGTTCGTTCGTCCGTTCCATTCATCCGTCTGTCTATCTGTCTGATTGTATGCCTTTATTAAAGAGAAAATAATTTTTGTGTGTGAATCGAGTGTTGCGTATGCAAAACCGACTGTAATCTTTCGACCGAAAAAAAAAATTAAAAATTACGCAGTGAATGACTGACTGCATGACTGTGTGAATGATTGAATGAATAACTGAATGAATTAAATAATGAAGTAATGAATACTTTATGAATTATTTTCTATGAAATGTGAATCCCTTTTTTAATGTTTTGTAATCGAATTTTCACTTTAAATTTCATCGATTCCAATAGCCAAAGTCTTACTGCACCTCAGCTGCAATAGTTTCGACTGTGATTCCTAAAAAAGGAATTTCCATTCAAAATGTGTGTTTAATTATCACTTGAAAGCGTACATGAAACATAAAATACCTTCTAATCACATTAGGCAACAACGATTAAGGCTAGCTTTACATAAGTTTTGTTCTAGAACAACCACTGACCATATTGAATCACCGCAAAGGCGGTAATGAACGACTTTGTCGAACTTCGACTTTTAAATTCATGATACTACTTGCCATATCAATGTAGGCAGTGCGGCAGATAGCACTCAGGAATAACATTTGCGATATGAGATGCTCCAGTACTTCTCTTCATGGCTTCTTCTTCTTCTTTAGGCTAAGGGTTCTTGTCAAAGAAAATCGCCTCTTCACCGTGTATTCTGTGTTATCCTCAGACTGTCGATGTAATCACTACCAGACTTGATCGAGGACTAAATCCAGTCTGTTTATTGGTAAAGTCGGTCACTTACGATGGAATCTGTTTTAAGCAATTCAGCTGATATATTATCGATTACCGACGCTTAGAAACTTTTGCAATGGGTCTCCCAGAGAGTATATCGTGCTTACCAGTGTGTCGGAATCTGGTCGCACTGTGCATTGCGGTGGGTCGACATTACAGTTTCAGTGCTCTCAGTGCACACGCTCAGTTGACCAGATTCGTTGATAGAGGCGAATCTTTTCCTGATCTTCTCTGGTACCCAAAGTCCTTTGTCATTTTCACGTTGCGTTTTATTCCTCTATTCATTTGCTTGCATGTGTTTCTCATTATGGTTCAGGTTTGCTTACGCTGTTGCTTTCTATTTGATATTAAGCGCCATTCTCCGTTCGAAATCCATCATTCTATAGCCAATACTACGTTCAGCACCACTTACAGATCATGGCAGGTTTACTTCTGAATGGTTGTGTTATGATTTGAAGAATGTTCGGATAGCGTGAGAGTTTACGTGCAGGATTTGAAAGTTTTCTACCGTTAAGTCTTCATCATAATGGGGATTGCTTTTTTATTCCAGTCCCCCTCAGTCTAACCAGTGGAATACCCTCTCTCCTCTTCGATTACTGCGACAGTTAAACCAGGACCTGCTGATATAGTAAATTTGATTTTGAATTACTTGATAAGGTGATAGCTACGTGATCTTGTCTTTACTAATCTGTGAGGCAAAATGTTGCTTCGGCATGATGGTGCTATGAGAAGCTAGGTCGTAATCCTGCCTTAGGGTTGTAATGACCAATTGAGTAAGTAAGCATAGGTCTATGCGCGTAAATGTTCATCATGCTCTTGTTTTTGGTGTTGCACAAGTCTACATGCTTATTAGACGACAACCCGCGGTTCAAGTCTTCGCTCAGACATGTTGTTTCGGCATGATGGTGCAATGAGAAGCTAGGTCGTAACCCTGCCTTAGGGGTTGTAATGACCAATTGAGTAAGAAAGCATAGGTCTAGGTTGCTTGCTAAATTCACTAATTGCCAGTACAATATCTCTGCAGATATGATAGGCACTACATTTCAAGGTCGTTTGGTTAAATTTATAGGCCCATTACGGGCATCTACCACTTGACCGAGGTTGGTTTGGAGATTTTCCCGAGTAGGTGTTCTAAATTCAAACATGCTTGGCGATCTGGTGTAGTTTATAATCTGATATTTCTTGCATTTCAAGGTCGTTTGGTTCAATTTATAGGCCCATTACGGGCATCTACCACTTGACCGAGGTTGGTTTGGAGATTTTCCCGAGTAGGTGATCTAAATTCAAACATGCTTGGCAATCTGGTGGAGCTTGTAATCTGATATTTTCTTGCAAAGATGGATGAATTTATCTGTTTACAATGACTATCGTATATTCTATAAACTAAATCGTGGCCTTTAGCCAGTTGGTTCTCAGTTACTCGCAACATTTATTGTGCGGCTAAAGTGCTTCGATTAAAGTTGCAGTGATAGCTACACTCTCGACACCTTTTATCGAGTTTGTTTAGCCGAATTATTAGTTTATTTTCTATTTTCACTTTCTTTGCTTTTAACGCACCCCCTAATAATACATTTCCGATTGGTGTGCTCGATTATATTAACCATTAAAGTTTTCTTTCTTTCGCTTAATAATTTTAAAATTTAAATTAAAAAACTGCAATCCTTATGACTTAATAAATATGATTTACAATCTAAACTCTTGCGTTCGAGTTTATCGGTTATTAAATCAACATTTTTCATGGTTAAACAGTTGCCGCAATAGTCTCGAGCATAAATTTAAGGATATTCAAACGCTTTTTCTCTGCTGATTCTTTCTCTGTTTCCCCTTGTTGTTGTCGATTATCACTTATATTCCGAAAAACATTCATTATCCTTTGAAATTTGTTGTTTAAAATTCATTTTTTTTCTTCTTTCGTCCTTTACATTACGTTCCTTTTCTTTCTTACACGCAAAATTAGGTCGTTTACCTAATAATTGTTATTGTGACACAAAAAAAAAAGTTTTTTTTTGGTGTTTTTGTTCCTTATACCTTTAGAACAACAATAACAACAATAACAACAACAACAACAATGATTACAATATCTCTTCATTTTTCCTTTATTGTTGATGTCGAAGAACAAAACCCAAAAAAAAACAAAGAAAAAAACGAAGAAAAATAAAAAAAGAAACCAAAAATTATGATGTGATGGTTTTGTTCATCCACGTGTTATTTATTGTAAATTTCTATGGTTTTTACATCTCTCTCTCTCTCTCTCTCTCTCTTGTGTTTCCTCTTTGAATGTCTTTTGGATATGCACACAAATTTCATTATCTCTCCGTGTGTGTGTGTGTGTGTGTGTGTCCTTCTAATGGTTTCTGTGCTTTTTTTTTGGCCGCTCTGTTGGCTCTGTTGGTCTTGCACTTGGCTTAAGAAGTTGCTGCGTAAGGGATGGAAGATTAATACTGGCGCAGTTGATGAATAAACGTGGATCTGTTTGTCTCTCTGTTTATGTCCTACTTCCAGAAGAAGGAAACTTGGATTTCTTTAAAGCATAGAGTAGTGGAGAGGAGAGTAGGGGAAAGTAGGGCAGTGCAAAGGACCACTATATTACATACGTATGTATTTACAATAAATATTTCGCTTGTTTTCTTGTGTGTGTGTGTGTCTTATTAACGCTTTTGTTTTTCTTCCATCAACGTCTTTCGTTTTTCTTCGTTCCTATTTTAACCTTTTTAAGGAATTTTTTTTTTGTTTTGTTTTCTTTGTTTTGTTTTCGATTGCTCTTTTTTATTATTATTGTTGTTGTTGTTGTTTTCTATTCCATTGCCTTCCATTGTGATGATTTTCATTTGTTTTATTTACTCTTACAAGGTAGTAAAAATTATTTTCATTTGGAGAACAACTTTTCTTTTCGAGTGTCCTTGAACCCTTTTTTTATTAACAAAAAACAAGAAAAAAGAAAGAAAAAAGATCTCTTGCATAACTTTTTTGGGGCAGAAAAGATACTTTTCATACGATTGTTGACATTTCCGTTTAATTTCGTTTCATATTGAGAAAAAATGTTTTGTTGTTGTTGGTAAATTTATTCAAAAATAAAAATAAAAAATTAAGAGGAAAAGTAAAATTAGGTCAAGACGTTTTCAAACAATTTAAGAAACATTTTCCAAGGAAAATTCCAAAAAGGTAGAAAATGTTCAACATCGATCTCAAACCACAATATTCGCTTGTACAGTGTGGTACATAGAAATCTTTTGAGGACGTTTACATGTCATTTGCCAACGAATTTGGCGCATTTGTAAGAGAATCCTCCTATCCTCTATCCTCTAAGAAATTTATTTTTAATACAACGAATGAGTAAATGGAGTTATGCTATCAACTTATTGATAAGTATCGTCGTAAACTAGTTTCAACTTAATCATGATAAAAGGTGGCTTTAGCAATACGTCATTCAAGGCAGCGTTTACTATCCTTAACTACCTACAACTAGACATATTAGCGAAACAAGTTGCTGCAAACTTAGCAATGAGATTGAGCGTCATGAGAGCATAAAAGTACTGAAGCTATGGACATTTGGAAATATGGAATATAATTGGTCTGAATATACTTTTCGACTATACTGAAATTGCTTTCGATCCTACTTTTGCGACACAGTTAACGGACAGATCCTTTTATGATAATGCTTTACACCTTTCATGAAATGTCATTCAAGTTTTCACACAACAGAGTTGAATGTCGAATCTTTTCAGAACAATTGAACTGAATTATGCCTTGTATAATCAGTTTATTGCAACAGCTTTCAGGCTTAAATAATTGCTTTCAAAACTGCCATCGCGCTCATTCGGTATGAGACCATATCGTATTAACCCTGGCTTTTCGTCTACTAAGCCAACACACTACCTACTAGACTACGGCGTTCAACTATGGGAGCCGTAATAGTAATTTAGAAAGGCGTACAAAAAATTGTTGGCTTCCGTGTGCTTATGTTTATAGAAGATCTTCTAATACGTGATTGATAGATAAAGTCGAGGACTCCAATTTTAAAATCGAACCTAAAAAATTATTTGATGAATAATTTATAAAAAAAAGTGGGAAATATTTCTCTTGCCATATTAACCCTTTAAATGTTTAAGACTAAGGACGAATATACTCGACATAAACAGACAAAAATGGTTCTGCCTGTCAAAGTACATAACTATGACTAAAAATCGTAGTATATGTAGGTATATTTGTAGAAATATACATTTTTAAATAGAAATTATTATAAAAGAAAATATATTTTGTTACAGTACTTCGCCTGAATTTATTATGCCAGCTTAATTACAAGCTCTTGTTGTCAAGATCTTTACTTTCTTACCTTCACAGGGAAAATAGTTCCAGTAGATGCGTTCGTTAGTAATTTAATTATTTCACTCTGACGAGTATACTCGTCATAAACAGTTTAAGGGTTAAAATATCGTTATAAACACTGCGTACCACTATGTCTATGATGACATGGCCGTTTAAAGAATTCAAAATGCTTTCGTAAGAATAATCTGGATAATCTTGTTCAAGCCTCAGAAAATGATTATTTTCTTAGTTTTTTTTTAATGAAAAAATAAAATTTCAATTATTATTTCATTTCGATTGGTTTATTCGTTAATTATAAAATGAAATTCTATTTAATAAAAGAATTATTTTCAATAATATTTCCAAAACATAATCATGATCATCATCAATAATTGTTGATATCTTTACTTTACGATCATGATGATCACAGAACTTAAACATTTTTATGCGTATGACCTACGATACACAATTTTACATTCTATCGTTAAAATTCTGTCAATATTTCTCGTTTTCAGCTCATTACAGACTTTGTTTATTGTTGTTGTTGTTGTTGCTTTTTTTTTCTTTCAAACATTTTGAATTTTACAAGCAACGCACGATATTATTACCACAACAAAAAAAAACAGAATGTTGCCATACCAGTTCGACTGCATTCCCCTTAATACTTCTTGTTTCCCTCAATCAACGTGTTCCCTCTCTCTCTCTCCCTATTTACTTACGCGTTCTCTGGTCAGATTTTGTACTTGAAAGCTTGAAAAAAAAATAATAAAACACACACAACAGCAATTGAAGTCTTTAAGAAATAGAAAACAATAGCAAAAGACAAATCAATTACAGTTAAAATAGAACGACCATGCAATACCCTACGGCACAATATCGTTTTCGTAACAGTTCAAGTAACGTTCAAGTAATCAAGGATTCATTATCAGCATTAGATTCACCTGTAACGGTAGGTCATACTGAGTTAATGCCAAACTATTCGCAATCAAAGTTAAACTTCATGCATGAGGCTAGGTTTGAAACAAGTTTCTGCTTTTCCGAATGCGTAAGCCAGTTTGCAAAACTTCCCCGGGTACTTACTTTATTGGAGTGTGTTTCGAAAATCAGCATCAAAACAAAGTGCTCCTAAATTCACAGTGTGCTTGGTGTAGGGCATAAATATGCGTAGCGGAACAAAAAGACTAAGAAACAGAAGCAGCAACAGAAAAGGAATCAAGAATTACAAAAAAAAACACACACACACACACAGTTACACGTGGAGTACATGCAAACAAATACTAATGCAAATGCATAAAATTTGTATGTTTTTTCTTCTGCTGCTGTTGCCGCTGCTGCTGCTCTTTTTATTCTTTACAAATTCCAACAATAACAGAGCAATAGCAACCGAAAAAAAGCTTCTTAAATAACAAGACGTCTTTACATACCTACAAACATAACGATTTATAATGATTTCTGATCGCCAAATCATTATACTGCTGCCAGTACTCACAGCATGAGAGAGAGAGAGAGAGAAGTAGTGACAGAGATTGTAAAGCCCATGCGAACAAACGAAAAAGAACAGACATTCAAATCAAAACCGCACGCAGTTTTTAATGTTGTTGCTTATGTTGTTATTGTTGTTGTTGTGCTTTAAAGTTTCGAACAGTGCGTTTTGTTGTCTATTTGTGTGCGTCTCCGTTGTACAGAATTTATGTTTGTATGGCCGCATACAGCAAATGTTTTATCGTTTTAATGCTGGGCTGGATGGATGGATGACTGTGCCTAGATATGGACTAATGAATGATAATGATAATTATAATGATAATGATAATGATCATTGTCATTAATGTTAATACAACAGTTTTTTGTTGAAAATAAACAAAAAAATCAACAACAACAACAACAACAACAATAACAATAATAAAAACCCTAAAATCCATTCTAGCGATGAGGTAATCAAGTTACGCATTTTATTTTAATTTTTTTAAATTTTTTTTCTGCTATTTCTAATAGCAACAACAAATACATTAAGAATAGAAGCAACAGCAATAACAATAGCAGCAGCAGTTTTTAATTTATACGCATTCAAACGCATGAAGTCATATTTAATAATTTTTTGTTGTTTTTTTATTTTTTTTTTAAATTTTTTTGTTTTTTTTTTACAATCAAAATGAAATTTTAAATAAAACACGATGGAATTCTAGAACAGAAACAGATAATTTTGGAAAAGAAATATTCGAAGTTTTTAATTTAAATTCACAAAATGACTGAGATTGGCATTCAATTCCATTGAATTCACAAATTTTGATTGTCATTAATGCCATCCCTGACACAGAAGATACTTTAAATTGAAGGACAATGTTCTACTGTGTCAGTAGATAGAAAGATTTCATTAATGAAATGCAAAAATATCCACAATATCCTGTTGCGAAATGTCAAATTCTACACTTTCTGCCTATCGTGTGTGAAAATGTAATTTAACGAGTGATAAGAAACATATTTGAAAAGGGCACTTGAACATGAAAGACTGCAATTTATTTGCAAATATTTTTTGAAAATGCAATTGCAGATAGTCGCCGTAGTCTAGTTGGTAGTGCGTTGGTTTATGAGACGTGAAGTCACGGTTCAAACCCAAGGCTTAAACATTTCCAACAAAACGAAATATTATGAACACATGTCTGTCTGCAGAATTCTAGCAAAAAACTCTGAGAACAAACTAAAATCGCCATGAAAAGTGTCTTAAAAATCTGTCGTTCGGAGGCGACTTTAAAACTGTAGGTCCTGTCACTCCTGTAGAAAATTAACACACACAACATAAGTGGTATAAGAAGTTAGGTCGCAATCCTAATCGTAATAAATGTAGGCAAATGCTAGAATGCAATCAATTGCTGCTCAAACAAATATGAACGACATGCAACTCATGCTCATCATGCTGGCATGCGTCTCAGACACACATTTTCTCCGAAGTTCCAGGAATGTTATTTGTTATAAAACAGATCAGCCGAATCTGTTACCAAAATATTATTCCATGGAAATTGTTTTTATTTGATCTCCATTTCTTATTATTAAGGATTCCAATGGAAAATGCCTGTGATGAATTTTAAATATTCTTGGATCTCAAAATGAATTTGTAAGTCTTTGTAGCAGTACTGAAAATTACATCAAATGTTATACAATAATTCTATTAGAATCAGATTAGATTTGAAACACGATCCCTGCACCGACATGGCTGTATTTCGATTTTTTAATTTCATTTTTTTAATTCATTGGAAACACTCAGGCTATGGCCCCTATTCATGCAGTGCCTTGTATTAAAACTAGGAAAATAGGTTATGGAAAGGAGGAAAGGAGGAAAGAGGGAGTAGTGTTTGTGGGCAATTGATTTGCATCTCTTTATATTACAAGTGACAGGCAAGGCTGCCGCAGGAAGTGAGTACCACATACGAATGATACAGTCGGAGAACAAATTCTGTCTGTAATGCAGTGTACCATCAATTGAACAATCAATGTATGCGTCCTGCGGGAATGTTGAGTGTTATGTAATAATATTTGATTTTTGAGAAAAAGTTCTTATATTTCGCTACAGCAAGATCCATAATAGTAGCGATAGAGCAGTGAAACACATTGGATTGGATATCATTAATCAGCACCTTCGTCCTCTTCTGTCGATCAGAAAGCGTTAAAATAGATATTGAGACACCGACCCATACAAGGGATTATCAAATGGCATGAATTATCTCACACCGTCTTAAGAAACCGAGATATTTGAAGGCTTCTCTCGACGCTTGAATAATGTGGTGATTCCAGTGAACATCACTGTGTATTCTTTAGGTCCACAACATCGAAAGCTTCTGATCTCCTAATGTTTACTCCACCCATAGAAACGGTTGAGGAAATATTTTTGTTGCGCTTGTCTGTAAATATACAGCTCGACTCCATTCATCCAACTCTATTCGGAGATTGACCGTAGGTCGGATGTAAGTTAATCATTCACGCCTTTTCCCTTCAATTTCCAAATTGCTTGATTGTGAATGAATATGAATATTGCTGTCCCAAGCAGAAGAGTAGATAGGATTAGAAGCTAGAAGAGAACAGATCGTTAATAAAAATTAGAAAGAGTTAGAGAGAGCACAGCAGTCACCCTGCTTATAAACTGAACTCATCTGATGGGATCTCATCTATTACAACCAGTTAATCGATATGGAAAAATTCTCAGCATGTTTGTGTTGAAATCTGTAAAAACACATTTAGACACTATCACTGATACGATATCAAATTCGGGCAGGTGTTTGCCAATTCCACCTCCTTCAGCGATCGTTCTTTCCAGGTATATAGTTTCATAAAATGCTGCACTATGGAATAGCATTTCCTTTGTTAATTCCTTCACGTTATGTAATCTTTGAGGGAGACGACGTACATTTAGTCTTACTTAAACGCACACTATCTCTCGAAACTTGTTTTCAGTTGTTCACCTTGTTCTTGAGGGACGACAACCCTGTCCTACAGCTAATACAGTGTTGAATGCCAGCCTAGCTAATATGCCTTCGAGTAACACCGAATGCTGGAAATTTTCCTAGCTCCTTCTGATATTTTGTGAAACTTGTAGTCTTTGCTCTTCTATAAAAATGCAAATAATCGAACGTCCTTGCCGTTTGCTTAATACGTAGAGTACTTAACTGTTCGATGCGTCTTCTACCTCGAAGGCACAGCTTCGTCTCTACCTGCACAATATGTCACACTGACATTGGTTTTTCCATTTAGCGGTTCATAAAGCAGTCTGCTGTTGCATATCCTTTTCCTCTGAAATATTGCGAAGAGCAAGTAAGGCGCTTAAGCCTGATGATGGTAAAAATTTGAACACTTTTCGAAGTGATTATGGTAATCGTAATTGGCTTACTCTACAAGGAATTGGCAAAGATTATTAAATTTGAAGAGACTGGAAGTGGCATAAGTACGGTCCGCACTGTGGAAAATATTGCATGCGTTAGAGATAGCCTGGAGTTTAATCCAAATTAGTCGATTGCTCGATGATCTTAGCAATTGGAAGTATCTTCACTTTTCGATTGTCAATCCGATCATCGTCAATTTACCAGAACTGATGTTGTTTTTCTTTCTCTGCCCGTAGTAGGTGGGTACGTCCAGAAGTAAAGAATGTTGTATAGAGGTCATATAATGCAGATCGTAACATGAAAACTGGTGATTACAACTCTTCAGTCACGATCACGACCTAGCTTCTCACGTCACTTATGTTGTGCGAACGACAGAGAAACTTCTCAATTTTGAGAAACTTCTCATAGCAATTTTATTTTACTCTCAGAGTTTTTGCCAGAAATCTGCTGAGAAAAAGTCGCCAAAGAGTTGTTGGAGATGTCTGACCTGGTGCTTGAACCGTAGCCTCATGTCTAACTATTCAACACACTACCTACTAGATTACTACGGCATGTACAACGAGTTGTAATATTGATGCCCTCAAGTAAAGCAACCAGAGTATATTCCTTTATTTACATAACATACATACATAATTGGCCATTACAACCCTTCAGTCAGGATTACGGCCTAGTTTCTCTTATGTTGTGTTGTTAATTTTATACATGAGTGGCGGGACCTACAGTTTAAAGTCGATTCCGAACGACAGATTTTTGAGAAACTTTACATGGCAATTTTATTTACTCTCAGAGTTTTTGCCAGAAATCTGCTGAGAGGAAGGCGCCGAAGAAATATTTTTTCATATTTCGTTTTTTCGAGTTCTCTGCACTGGTGTTTGAATCACGGCCTCTCATCTAATAAGTCAACACACTACCCATTAGACAACGGCGGCTTCCTTTATTTACCAAGGAGTGTGTTTACTAACGAATGTAGTGGCAGCTTTGTTGGATCTAATATTGACGTTAATGATTCTCTTCACACAAAATAGAGCAAAATTCTCGAAATGAGTGAGTCGCACTGCAGTTAACACTCAGTAACAAATAATTCTGATGCCAACAAAAAATTTTTTTTCGGACTACATGAGAGAATCTTAATCTTAAGCTATACAAGTTATCTGTTTATTGAATTTTTGCATAGAAAAAGCAAAAAAAAAAATAAAATTAAATCTGGCAATGAGTATCGTATATAAAAATAAGTATTTTTTACGAAAAAACGTTCATGATTCATTCATTATTCGTTGCATCATTTTTAACAAAAAAACAAAAAAAGACATTGTATCTACATAGTATACATATGTTGTATACTGTACGTGACGGTCCGTATAGATGGATATACGCTGTCTGTATTGCGGAATGAATCTGCCTTCACATATTATTCGCTGCAACCGCACCATAGCGCCCACACTTTTCATCTTCGGGCATCAGACCACGAAGCAGATTAATATTTTCAATGTTGACGTTCAATAATAAGACGCTCTCTGAATTACGCCGTGCATTAATGAAAATAATGCTAGGAACTCATATATATACAGCAGTAGTGGTCTTATAATTAGCACACTCATCTATCAAAATGCTAATGTTGAATAATTTATTATTAAAAGAATTAATTTTTTTGCTCCTCATTCTATTTTAAAATAAATGACCGACCGACTGTAATTAATAAATCCAAGTAAATAAATAGAAAAAACAACAAAGAAAATTTAGGGGACATTTAATTAGTATAAGACGGTATTTTTAATAATAAAAAATACAAATGACAGTCGTCTCAATATTGTCCCATAAAACTATTGCTTCAAAAACTTCACAAACCAACTGCGACCATTAGACTAAGCCCCCACCAAGAAATAGGACTTATACTGACAATTGCCTAATAAGTTCAAAATCTCTTTATAATGCCCTTAAAAATACAGAAATTTATAATGCAGGGACACAACATATGAATTTGAACAGAAAGAAAACCAATTTAAATGGGTGTGTAGCTCACCACAAGGCCACGCTATCAAAAATGTTAAGAAAAAAAGATAACACTGTTCTGGAGAAAGGATTTCAGGATCAATTTTTTTTTTGCAATTGTTTTGACCACCAAAGCACAGCTTATATCCATGAGAAATTGTATAACATAGGTAGAATGGTAAGCTTTCATATATCATAGTGTGGATTCCGATTATAAAGAGTGACAAGCTCTTCAGACAGGATTACGAACTAGCTTCTAACATCACTTATGTTGTGTGTATTAGCTTTATTATGGCAATTTTTATTTACTCTCTGATGAGAAGTAGTCGCCTAAGGAGTAATTATTCGTATTTTGTTTTGTTGGAAATGTTTGACCGGGGGTTTAAACCATTTCCTCACACCTAATATGCCAACACACTACTTACTAGACTACAGTGACTATGGATTAACATTTACCCACAGATATTTTCGATATGCATTCGACATTCCATTTGCTCAGAAAAACTTTTATGTAAAATGGATTCTTATGCAAGGTAATGTTGTTTGTCAAAATTATTTACAGGGTCAATCAGTTGATATTATACCATGGGCCAGCATAAAGCAGAGATTTCAATTCAATTTGGAATTCATTAAACGAACTTTGGACTCAAGATTAATAAAAAAATCTTTGAATTTAAATATCTATAAGGCCTTTGGAAAGTGATTCATGCAGTATTAAATATATCAGAGTCATCTCGAAAGTCTTTCTAGAAGTTTAAAATTGCTTATTGAACAGAAGAAATGCCTTCACCAAACAAATTCTAAAAAAATTAAAAGCCAATAACGATTATGTTCAACTTTAATACATACAGACATAATTGGCCATTACAACCCTTCAGTCAGGATTGCGGCCTAGCTTCTTACACCACATATGTTATGTGTGTTAATTTTATACATGAGTAGCGTGACCTACAGCTTAAAGTCGACTCTGAACGACAGATTTTTTGAGAAACCTTTCATGGCAATTTTATTTACTCTCAGAGTTTTTGCCAGAAATCTGCTAAGAGGAAGCCACCGAAGAAATATTTTGTTTTCATATATCGTTTTTGATGTCTGACCGGGGATTCGAACCCTGGCCTTTCGTCTAATAAATCAAAACACTACCAACTAGATTATGGCTACTTCAACTTTAATAGGGGTGTACTAATAATTATGGGACCAAGGAATTTCTTGCTTTTATGATTTAAAATACTTAACTTAACTTTTTGTTAAATTCATTCATTGGAGTTCCCTGCTCTCTTTACATCGTTTAAGTGTACTCCATATAACATATATTTACATACATACATACATAATTAATTCATCATCTCACACCAATTATGTTCTGACTTAATTATACAGATGAGTGGCGAACTGCAGTTTAATGTCGACTTCGATGGACAGATTTTATTTATTTTGCTCTCAGAGTTGAGTTGGCAGATATCTGCTGAGAGATAGTCGGCGGAGAAGTATTTTTTCATATTTCGTTTTGTTAGATTGGTCTGACTTCGATATTGAACCATGGCCTCACGTCTAATAAGCCAAAACACTACTTACCAGACTACAACGACATTTGGAATAAAAGTTGTTTTTTTTTTCCTGAAAAGGGGTGTGCTAATTATAAGACCACAACTGTGTATACATATATGTATATATAGACATATAAATATATTTATATAATATATCTATATCTATATATGTGTGTGTATATGTATTTATCTTTATTTGCTCCTTTAAAAAAAAAATGTTGAATTTGAAAAATCGGCCAAAATATGTCTAAGTAATTGATAAATCCATAAGAAAAGAGAAATAAAATTAAAAGAAATTTAAATGAATTTAAATAAACAACAGTTAGAGAGTTAAAAAAAATATACTACAATATACATACACACAATATCACAGGTGCCTTTTCACTGCTGCACGTTTTCTTGTATCAGTTAATATATATACAGTGTGGTGCAAAAAATTCCGTCATTCCGTATTGGTTTTTTTTATAAACATTTGTTGAACATGTTAGAAATCTAGTGCGCTTGGGCAACTATACATAGGTAAAATAAACACAAATACTGCAGAATAATGCCACAAAACACTATCCAGGTGTGTTTCATTGTGTCCATAGAAGAAAATAGAAATCAGGGTTCTATATTATCAGCAGACTTGAAACCCATTAAAAACTTTTTCAGCATATTGCAAGGAAACTGCGTAAAAATCGATGCTAACCCTTTAAAAACCTACAGTCTGAATGGAAGCGCATACCGGAACGCATTATAAGAAAACTTATTGAATCCGTGGCTCGCAAATGCGTTGAACAACCTACAGTCTGATTGGAACGCATACCGGAACGCATTATAAAACTATTATTGAATCCATGCCTCGAAAATGCGTTGAACAACCTACAGTCTGAATGGAAACCATACGGAAGCGCATTATAAGAAAACTTATTGAATCCGTGCCTCGCAAATGCATTGAACAACCTACAGTCTGATTGGAACGCATACTGGAACGCATTATAAGAAAACTTATTGAATCCGTGCCTCGCAAATGCGTTGAACAACCTACAGTCTGATTGGAAACGCATACCGGAACGCATTATAAGTAAACTTATTGAATCCATTGCCTCGCAAAATGCGTTGGAACACACCCTATACAGTTCTTGCCTTGGAAACCGCTCTCTTGGAAACGCCTCGCAAATACGTTCAACAAAGTTGAGGTTCATACATGAAATATTACTTTCAAAAATACTCGACATTATCAATGTTTATAGCATTTGTTGCTTCTGTTTTCCACGACACTGTATGTCTACGAATGAATGTCGAGCAATTTTTTCGAAAAATTTAAATTTAAATTTTTTGAAAAAATAAATTTATTTGTCACGCGATTTCTATCACGGACGATGCTACCGTCATAGCAGAACAATTGTGCAGAGAGGATTCATATGCGTTCTTACGCTCTTTCATTATCGTTGTCACTTAGCCAACAAATGGAATGCACATGCGTGGTGGGTGTATTTTTTATTTTCTACAGATCCACTGAAAGAAATTAAGTACCAAATGCTTATTAATTTCATGGCATTTGCATTAGCTTTCAAGCTTTCTAAGACTTATTAAATGTCAAACAGTTTAAGAAATTCTTATTGATCAAATGAAAATAAATAATGAACAAATAAATACGAATTTACATAGATTTTCTCACAGTGCAATTGGCGTTCGCTCACCAATACATGCATATTTAATTTTTTTTTTTTGTTTATTTTTTGTTATTTTTTGGTGTATTTTTGGTCACCCTTAAATTAATACGTAATTTGCGATCGTTCAAGATCATTGAAAAGGGTAGATCCCAGTTATACGTGTGGCGTTCAACTTTTAACAACACGGGCTTTGAGTGCAAAAAATAAACATGAAATTGAATTTGAAATTAAAAAAGTTGAACAGTGTAAACGATCTTAAGCTGTTGCGAGATCTCTATCGCGACAACTCACCAAATTCAATTCATGCTTTCAATACACTCAGCAATTTTATTCAATTGGTTTGAACAAAATCCAAAAATCGATCAGTTCATGTTTACGTACTCGACAATTGGCGTGAAAGTGGCTTATTTTTCATTTTGGTAACGTACATTTGTTTTTATTATACCGTTATATGTTGAAATTCATTTCAAACGTTTTCTTTTTGTTTTTGTTTTTTGGTTTTTACAGGAGCATTATCTGTTATTCATCAATGTGTTGAATTACAATGAAGAAGAATTTGCTCAAGCCTTAAGGCTATGGGACTGGAGTCGCCAATATAAAATTTTTGCTTTGCCCTCTTTCTTATTTCCAGTTGTTGAGAACACTTTAACAGAATTGAACATGAAATTTCGAATGAACACTCTTACGATCTACGAAAGACCGCCGAATTTTATGAATGCTAAAGAGACTAACAAGTGAGTATTTCTCTTCATGTGACTGGCACGTTAGTAAATATATACTCACGTTTCAGACCTTGATCTTAATGTACATATTTATAGTTGATTTTAACCAAAAAAAAAGAAAATACAAAAAAAAAATTTGAATTTCTCGCAATATTAGATCAATCGGTTGATTACTAATTTGATATTTTCTTTGATTTTTTAATAAAAATTACTCGACCTTTATATAAATATTTTCCCTAAAGAAACTTATTTTCTTGTTTTTTTTTTTTAGATGCCCCGATTCGTTAGTAATTCGATCACTTTCACCGCAAGATGCCAACACCATCGATGAACTGTGGCACTCTCGTCAAAAGGGCTCATTCGAATTTATCGAAGCTCTAATTGTATACAATTTCAGTTTGGGTCTCTACAAACG
>QOCX01003829.1:0-16368 GCA_005959815.1 Sarcophaga bullata | reverse complement strand
CTTACTTAAGAAAATATCCACTCGCACTCTCGTGTACAACACTAAACTCGTGTGTGTAGCATGTATACTCACAGCCAAGTAACATTATTAGGCTGCATCACACACATGTATGTGCATGTGTATGTATTTTGTACAAATAAGTGAGTTGATAAACTTGTTTCAAGTTTGCTTTTGTTTTTCTTAACATTCTTATAATTTGTTCAAACCCGTCGCTCTCTCGCTCTCTCTCTTTCTCTCTGTTACAATGTTTTATTGTGTTAGTAATGGCATTAAGAACAGCAGCCAATACCTAATTAAAGGAAAATAAAAGAATAATTTGCTCTTGAGCGACTCTACAATGACTTGAAATTAAATTAAACAGAAAGAATAAACAAGCAAAACAACAACAACAAACACAACAATTAAAAAAAACAACATAAAACACAAAAAGAATTAATTGTTGCCTCTGTTCTGTATTGTCACCATCACTAGAATTTGTTTAGATGTCCGAAGGGAAATAAAGAGAGACAGAGAGAGAGAGGAAGAGTAAAAAGTGAGTTTAAAACGATAGGTTACTGAACGGTTTTTTCTTTTTTTCAAGAAGAGTTTCCCAATTTTAAAAATAAAAACAAAATTTTTTTAGACTTAATATACGCTGGGAGCATTAAAGAGTAAAACAACATTAACTTCTCTTTGTTTAAATGTCAGTCAATAGACATCTTAATGTAATGTATAGGAGAGTATGGGAGAGTGTAAGGCCATAAACATAATGATCGCAACGCCGCAGACTAAGCGAGCGTTGCCTTTAAAATAATCATTTTCATATACAACCATGTATTCTGTTTATGAGAGATTGCTGCCTTTGCTGCATTACGTTTATTGTGTTTGTACCATGAAAGAAAAGATTTGAAAGAGAACAGCGGAAAAACTCTCTTTCTTTAACGATATTAAAATACATCGCCCCAACGCCACATCGCTTTCTTTTTATGCTATAAACACATAAGAGGAGCCAATTGCTGTGCAACAGTTCTGCTTTTGGTGTCGTAGCCATGCAGCATGAGCTTTATTTATTTTAAATGTGGCAGCGCATTAAAATTATTGTAATTAAAACAAATAAAAAGTGATGTCAATGCCTTTATAATCTCTAATTGTATTGAAAGCACTAAGCCTTTCATTGCCGTAAGAAGAAAACAAAAATTGATCTAAACGCACTACAACAGCATTAGCGCTTGATTGATGGTTAGCCTTTAAAATAATCTTTTCCATGCATGTATTCTACTGGTGTTTGAACCACGGACTTTTGGTCCGAACTGGACTAAGGCGATGTCCCAATGTTACAGCCATCATTTTCTCTTACAGTTGGCGCGTCGAATTCTGTTATGTTGTACTGCATTTACTTTAAGAAGGAAGCAATTAAAATATTTTCCATTTATTTATAATTTAAAATTTTCTCCACTCTCTGCCTCCCTATACCACCCTCTACCTCTCTCTCTATTAGAGAGATTTCTTGTAGTGGAATGAGAGGCAAAATGAAAGAGTTGAAATTAAATTTTCTCTTTATTTGTGCGGCCAAAACTCATGTTAATTAATAACAGCCTTAAAGAATACAACAACAGCAACAACAACAACAGACAATAACAAAAAATATATGTTTAAACAAGTAATTTATTATGGAAAACAATTAAAAAAAGCAAAACAAAAAAACCATCTAAGAATTCTTACAAATGAGCAAAGCAGAGCAAAGCAGAACAGCGAATGTTCATTTGAAGGAGAGGAAATCAGCTATAAATGGAATGAGGAAAGGAAATTTGAAAAAAAAAATTACGAATTAAAATAATTAATTAAAGAGAATTATTGAGTACCAGTTTAATTAAAATCGTTACTTCACTTACTAAATTATTGTTCTCTCTACAGAGGTGTGTAACGGAAGGAAATATCGCACATAAAGGAACGAGAAACTCACCTTGTAACAGTTTGAATTGCCTTGGAAATGTATTACAGAGTTAAGCATAAGGGAAGGGGCATTATGATAAAGCTACAGTCTCTAATTGACAATACTAAAGCTGCAGAACTAAAGTATTTATTGCACTGAGAGTTACACTGACTGTGAGTTCCAAAACTTTTGGATTCTTGAAAACGTTCCGTTACAAGTTTTGAAACGATGTTACTTTATTACTCATTTAAGTGGTCATTACAATCCTTTAGTCAGGATTACAACCTAGCTTCTCACACTACCAATATAAGTGGGTGTTTATTTAATCCATAGGTAGCTCTTAGTGGCTAAAAACAGTCGGATTATATCTTCAGAAGCGTAATTATCTCCATAAAGGAAGAATTGTCCACATTGTTACCATGAAGTCGCCGTAGTCTAGTAGGTAGTGTGTTGGCTTATTAGACGAAAGGCCAGGGTTCGAATCCCGGTCAGTCATCAAAGACGAAATATGAAAAAATATTTCTTCGGCGACTTCCTCTCAGCAAGATTCTCTGGCAAAAACTCTGAGAGTAAATAAAATTGCCATGAAAAGTTTCTCAAAAAAAAAAACTGTCGTTCGGAGTCGGCTTTAAACTGTAGGTCCCGCCCACTCATGTATAAAATTAGCACACACAACATAAGTGGTGTAAGAAGCTAGGCCGTAATCCTGACTGAAGGGTTGTAATGGCCAATTATGTATGTATAGGTAGCGGTACCTACAATTTAATGTCCTATCTGAGCAACTAAGTTTTGAGAAATTTTTCATGGTAATTTTATTTATTCGCATAGACTACTGAGAGGAAGTCTTCGAAGGAAGTATATTTTTTCATATTTTGTTCTGCTTGATATATCTGCGCTTGGGTTTAAACCACAGGCTCACGTCTAATAAGTCAACGCACTACCTAATAGCCTACAGTGAGTTTGTATTAAATTTTAATCATAAAATGTAGGAAAATTGTAAGATTTTCCTCACATAAATGCAGTAGCAAGATTATAGAAAACCTAAATAGCTGCAAAGTATGCTCAATTTTGTCAAAGCCACTTAAGCCTAATTCAACGCAAATTGTACAAAAATTGTATAAATTTTACTGCAGAAACCATTGCGACTTAAAAGGTTTTCAAAAATTTCTTTACAAGGGATTTTAACCAATTGGTCAACAATTTGTGGTGCACATAAGGTTTCTTTTCTAATTTAATTAAGATTTTATTTTTTACATTTAACAACACTGGCAAGTACCATGTGTTTCTGCTATTAATTTGCCATCTTAATGCCGTTATTTATCGTTCAGAAATTTATATGTATTGTGGGCTCTTTAAAACATTTACTCTTGAGGAAAGAAAGTTAAAGGTTTCTCTCATTCTCTCTGTCCATCTATCTCTTAAGCAACCTACTTAGATTTTTATATGAAAATTTTGCCCAGTATGTGCTGGTTAGTGTTTTGCAATTATGTTTCCGTAACATTTTTTTTCTTCTTTTCTTCATATTTTTTTATTTTTTTTCTTCTTTTCTTTTTATTTCTATTGTTTTTAATTGCATTACAATTGTAAGTAATTAACGGTAATTATATTGAATAAATTCAATTCTACACAATATTTAAAAGAACACAAAGAAAAAAAATTTATTTTTTAAAACTTCTTACATTTTCCCTCCTCCCTTCCACCACTACAAACAAACACTCTTAAAGAGTTAAATAAAGTGAATTAAAAAATTAAGTTTTCATTGTTGTTTTATTGTTATTCGTGTTGTCATTAAAACAAACAACAAAAACAAAAAATAAAATAAAATATTCTATAGCTCGGCGCTCTCTCTCTCTCTCTCTCTCTTCCTATTTGATGCACGATTTTAATTTTGTTTTCACAAAAACAATTTCAATTCAATATTAACGCATTAAATTTTTATTGCCTTTAATAACCGGGGTTTATTAGCTTAACAACACACACAACAGCACATAAATCCCACACACTAATTCAGGGATTACCATTTCATAGCACAATTGTGCAGAGAGAATTCACACACATTGCTTATGCTGTTTTATTTAGTCGTCGATCAGACTGCGGCGAGTGCACATGTTAGCGGATGCTACGACATTATTTTTTCAGGTTTACACTCAAAAAATCTTTTAAATATAAAATATTTTAAAAATGCTTTTATTAAAATGCAATGCCTTATATGTTCTTAAATGACATTTTAAGGCATTTAAATGATAAGGAAAGGGAACAGATTTCTGGTAGATATAAAATAATTTTTTTTTAGAAAAACGAAAAGGTTTGTTATTAGTAGGTGAGGAAATTTATGAACCAAAAGTAGCTCCTAATAAATATACAAAAACATTCCCTAATTTGGAGGTCAAAGATGTATATCTTTCTATGTGTGTGGAGTTAAATTCGAATTTGAAAATCCAAGACGCAATCCATAAATTTTAGCAACGCCACATTTGGCTTTAACAGAGCAAAATTTGCTCTTAACAGACCAACATTTACCCTTAACAGAGCACTGTTAACTGTTTAACATTGAAAATAAGACTATTGACATGAAGTTTAATCTTATTATGATCATTATTATTTGTAAACAATAATGTTGAAATGAAAAGGACGGTTGGTTGGGATGGAGGACGGAATTATTTCAGCTATCCCACTACCACCGTGAAAGAGGACTCTCTGGACTATCATGTACATATAGTCTGTATGGTGTACTATTTCTTATATCTTCCAAAATGGCCACTGATCTTCTAGAGAATTTTCGATAAAAAAATTGTTAGTTTCAAAGCCAATTTTCACAACACCATATGACTTTATGTGGAACTATTTTGTTGATAATATAAAAAGGCTTTGGAGCCATCCTTCGAGTATGATATGGTACTTCTAGACCTAGTATATGCCCTAAAATTAGCTCCTAAGCAAGGTACCTTCTTCAGATGGATACTGGTAAACCTCTAACAGTGCTCTGTTAAGGACAAATTTTGCTCTGTTAAGAGAAAATTTTGCTCTGTTAACGCTAAATGTGGCGCTGCTAAAATTTGTGGATTGTGTCTTGGATTTTCAAATTCGAATTTATCTTCACACACATTATCTTTCTGCATGTTGAGGAAATGAAAATCAAAATAGCGTATATTACTACCATTTTTCTTTGGCAATACATAAATAAATTCTCTCAATTTGTTTTCTCTCTCTCTCTTACTCACTAATACACCGCAATAAAAAAAATTTTGATAACCCCTGCACTAATTCCAATCTGTCTCTGTGTGAGTGCCTTCCATTTGTTCTCTTTATTTGTGTCTCTAATTTGTGGTCGTTTTCGTGTTTTGTTATCATTGTAGTATGCGATGATGATGATTTCGATATTAAAAGCTTTTTAAAAGACGACAATTGCTTTAATTTCTATGTGAATAAAAAAAAATTAAAAGAAAAAAACCTAAATACACTCTCGCACTTACACACAATTTATACTTATACAAACACATTTATATGCATGTACACACATTGAGTATTTGGGTATACTTTTAGGGGCCTCTCTTTCATATTTATTGCAGTTTGTTTGATTCTTTTTAAGTACTTTGGGCGCCTGTGGCAAATTTTTTTTTTTTTTGAAAAGTTTTTAAATCGAAAAAGTTTTCATAGTTTAAGTTTAGAAAATATTCGTTCGTCATGTGACTTTGTTGGATTAACTGAACATAAACACACACACATACATAGATAGATATGTACTATATATTGCCTATATGCTGAATAAACTTTATGGAGGTTAGTTTAGTTTATAACAGGATTTAAATCTGGTATCAAACCTAGCTAATATACAAGGTGTAGTAAATAGGTGACTACATCTGCAGTAGTATGAAGAGAAGCCGTTATACCATCATTCAGAAGCACAATTCAAACAAATTGATCAAAATTCCTTTTTTTATTCTCTAATAAAGGCATCCAAAGAAAGGTTGTAAAAACTAATCCAATCAGCAGCTGTTACTACAAAGCTTATCAAGTTCAAGAGGCAAATATTTCCGATAAAGTTGCGTTTGCGAGGTGGCTAAATATGGTTTCCCATAGACAGGGATAGCTATGCAGGTAGTATTGTACTGAAATTTCTTTTTTCGCCTCGAATCTACTTCAGCAATAGCTCCCAATGTGTCTAGTATATGCAGCCATAAGGAGTTTGATTGAATTCCTGCTAAGAGCCAAGACAACTCTGGGTGTTTATCTCAGATTAGAGGTTGATCAGAGAAGATCAGAGCATCCTAAGTATTTGGCTAGTGAGAGAACTGGTAGCACATTCACAAAATCTGCATTGCCCCACAAAAAAAAAAAAAAAAAAAAAAAAAAAAAATCTCTGTCAAGACATGTCATCAAAACAAGACAACTAAGTAGTGGAGGACGTCGTTCCAATATTATCTTCCATTACGGATTGCCCCATGGATAATACACTGATTTGACTATAAAAATACTATTACTTGTGAAGGAATTCTTGCATATTCCTTGGCAACAACTTCTGTGCACAGTGTAATGATTGCAATATTTCCTGTTTGATGTCACACAATGAACTCAAAGAATGACGTCTATTGATGTAGAAATTACTCTTGTTTGGTAATTAAACGTTAATAAAAAACTTCTCCCAAAGATTAACAGGAAGCAAACTGTCTTGTTCACTGCTGTGGCCCCAAAGGAATGCTCTATGCCTTCAGTTTTCCCTTCATTTGACAAGCAGACAAAGAAAACAAAAAAGTTTTGATCTATTTAAGAGCCAGTTTTGGCCAGATGAATAGAGGAATTATTTCTTCTTTACTTTTACTTTGAAACTTTTTGGTTTTTTCGTCTGACTGCTACACTTTCAAATTAAATTTTTAAAGCACCATGATGGCCCAGGCAGTAACAATCATAGCATATTATGGTCTAAGAAAAGTTTTCTTCTCTTTTTTTTTGTGCTATTTTAGTTGTTGTTGGTCTCCCTTTCTTCTCCTTCTCCCTCAACTCCTCTCCATCTCAATGTCTTGTTGGCCTGAAATCCCTTTGGAGATGTTTAACTGGCTTAACGTTGTGCTTTGGCTGGTGGTGATGGTGATAATAACTGATGATGTCTTAAGAAACTGAAACTGAACACTGAACACTAAAGCGATACTCTGAAGCTGTTGTGTTATGTCGTCATCATTATATGGCCTGGCGTTACATTATTTACACTGAAGTTCTCAAATTTTCGACATTCTTGTCAAAATTCTAGTATGAGTGTGTGTATGTTTGTTCAGTCTATGAGTGTTTGTCGTTACGAAAACATGATGAATTGTTTTTGAGCTTTGAAAGGCAAAAGAAGTTCTTTTTTTTGTTTTGTTGAAAGGAAAACTTTGCAACTAATTTATCATGTTGCTGCTGCTACTCTTGCTTTTGCTGCTTCTACTGCTGCTAGCGGTGGCGGTGATGGCGTTGGTGATGGCTACTATTACTACAGCTTCTGTGCTGCCACCAACACAACAGCATAGTTGTGATGTTGCAAACAAAAATTTTTAATTGCTCCTAAATAACGTTTTATTTTCTTCTCTCCACTGGTTTGCAACAGTGAAGAGCCGGGACAAGAGTTGGCGATGAGGATTCCTTATTTAATTAAAAAGAAAAAAAAATTTTTTGTGAAAATTCTTGTCGACCAAAGCGGCAGAGCAGAAATCCTAGAAATCTTGGTTGTAAAAGGATACTAAGCAGCATACTTTTTCAACCAAAGTATGCTGCTTAGCATCCTTTTACAACCGACATAGTAGAAGCCATTCCAATCATTGTTGGCCTTTCTCTCCCTCTCCTCCTTCCCCTCTAATGAATATCATTTTAATTGACTGTGTGTGTTTGGTTTTTTTTTTGGTTACAGTGTAGGAAGGAAACACGACTATCTTTAGCCCAAGCAGAAGGAGTTGTCGTTGTTGTTGTCGTTGTCGTTGTTGTTGTCATTCTGGTTTACTTTCTTAAATTATAATCTCCTGTTTGGTGACGCTCTCTACTTTTTGGGCCATTAACAGAAGGCGTAAAGCCGTCAACATTATTTCTCCACCATTTATTAACAATGAAAAGTTAGTTAAAAATCACCAACAGAGCCACCACTAATGAGTTTACAAAAGTCCCGTAAAGAGTGAAACGGAAACCTGTTAAGAAAACAACAAACACACCGCAATACCTTCAAAGAAGAAAACTAGTTTTTATTACAGTTTTTGGCTTGGGTTAGTTAGTTGGGTTGGGAATGATGACAAGGGAAATGAACTTGGAAATTAGAAGAATAAATTACGCCACAAGAGAAATATGTACGCCCTTGTCAACAGAATCTATGTCTTATGAAAATACAGCAGAGAGCAAAGAATATCCTTGAAATTGAAGACGCAACAAAATAACCTTAAAAAGGTTCATTTGATGCACAATAGGCAGGAAGGCGTATTTTTGTAAAATAATCAGAGATTGTTGTTTCTATGAAACAAAAAATGGCAACCCTATAATTCTAGAACCTAATACAATAGAATAATCTGGTGCCTTACTGAAACAAGCTTGATTAATGCAACTGAAACAAAGTATTTTGGGAGAGATGTCATGTTCTTTAAATGAATAAATCTTCCTGGCCTGGATCTTGTACCATTCTAACTGCCGCTGCCTTTAAAACTCTGCAATTCAAACTCTGCAATTCAATTTTCACAAAAAAGAAAAAAATTTAATTGAAAAATTAAATAAAAAGCACGAAATAATTTAAAATTTAAAACGATTTCAACTAAAGCACTCTTGTGTCTGCTATTTCATTTATTTCGATTACAAGGCATTAATCGAAAAATCAAAAAAAAAGTTCTTTCGAGCTTAAAAATGATTATGAAGCAATAAAAAAACCACGAAAAATAAGCGTAAAAGGATAGAATGAGATAGGATGGACGACGATAGGCTCATTAAACAAACATTTGCTTTGAATTTATGCAGTCTCTCGTAATCTCTATCTTACGCGCTCTCTCTCTCTCTCTCTCTCTCTCTCTCTCTAGGTCACTGTATTTCTCTTTTAGTTAATGGCGGTGATTTATTTGATGATGGCTGTTGTATGAATGCTTGCTTTGCCTACGAGGCTAATTTAATGCCGCCTTAAAAAAGTATGCTGCTGCATTAAAATTATTTATTCAAACATTTTACATTCAAATTAAAAGGCAATAAATTCACTTCATTCTGTTATTTTTCGTTTTCTTTATTTTTCTGTTTATTTTCGCTTGTTTTGCTTTTAATTTCAAGTCAACGTTTGAAAAACAAAAAGCCAGAAAGATTTTAGATTCCAAAGGAGAAGATTTAAATAGCAAAACACTTGAATTTGTTTATTTTTCTGTGATTTCTTTAGCACACAGCATATTTAATAAATGACCTCGTCCGTCTGTCCGTTAGTCGGTCTGTCTGTCTGTTTGTATGTTTGTCCGTATATTGGCAATTGGAAGAATAAACCAAACACTGATAAAACAAAGAAACAGAAAGAAAACATTTTCATAAAAGTAAAAAATTCATAAAATTCATGAATGAGAAGCGAGAGGCGTCTTAAGCGTACCCGTTTAAAAAGGAATCTCAACATCACAGAACATTAATAGCGACTTTATTCTACCAATTTTTTTCTTATTATTTCATTGCATTGTTTCAGTTTCATCTATCAAGTTTCATAAGCTACGCTGATAATTGCCATAAGTTCTGTCCGAAAAAAAAAAAATACTGTCTGCGAACATGAATTGGGTTGTTAAATTAGGTATTGTGGTTAGTTACCACGCTTTCTGACTTGTAATAGACCTTAGGAACGTGGCTATAATGTAATTACGAATGATTTCTCTCATCCTGTATGCAGATCTCAGTGGAATCATCATTTACGTCCAAGTGGCAAGAGAAAAAAACTTATTTCCACTTACCGATAAAACTCTTTACAAAACTTCTTAGCCTCCAGTTAATAACGCCCCTGTTGAATGCTCTTCATTTTAGGGCAACTGAATAAATAATGAAGATGAAGAAGAATTAAATAAAACAGAAAATGGTAACGGGATGAAAGAAAAAAAGAGTGTGTTGGGTGGTAGAATGAGCGACGACAAATTGATGAATACTTTAATAAAAGAAATGAAATAAAATTAACAGAATTTGTTTTATTTTGTTTTTTTTTTTGTTTTTTTTTCATTTTCTTGTAATTTTTCAATATTCAATGCACGTCTTTGTGTTTTCACTTCATCATTCGCCATCATTTGCCAGTCAGTCAGACTGTCTGTCTGGTCCATCTGTGTTTATGATACAAACAAATGCTCGGTCGTAAATAGACTATAAAACCTTAAATATTCTTCTTCTTATTATTATAATTTGCTAACTTGTTGTTATTGTTGTTGTTGTTGTTGGTGTTGATGTTATTGTTGTCACTGCAGCTGGTCGTATTTACACTCTTCACGGCCTCATGTAGCAAAAAGAGCTTGCCAAGTGAATTTAAAAAAAAATATTCTTCTCATAGCTAAAGTAACAGACAAGTAAAGGAAAAACAAAGAAGAGATGGCAAAAACTTTAAAGGAATGTAAACATTTTAAAAGAAAGGAAGCTCTTTATATCACTATATACCCCAGGGAAGAGTAAATTCCAAGAGAATTCATAAAAAAAAATTTTAAATACAAGTCAAGTCCGTTAAGGATGTCATCAGAATGTGTTTGAGAAACACTTGGTTTGCTTAATGGGTCATTACCTTCCTTTAGCCAGGACTACAACCTTAGCCTATCACACCACCTATGTTGCGGTGGGTGTTTTCATTTTATACATGAGTTGCCATAGAAACTTTAACCAGCAATTTTATTTATTTTTCGAGATGTCTGAGCTGGGGTTTAAACCAAATCACTACCTACAAATCCACTGCGATTACTTGCTTTTCAAATATAAATTCTTTTTAAATAGTCCAACACAGAAATTCTTTTTTCTTTCCTCCGTAATTATTTACCTCACTGTACTCTTTCTTCATTGCTGTAGTACTTTAAAATGCTTGTTGTTGTTGTTGCAGTAACAATGGAAATCAAATAAAAAACGAATCACATTTAAACAATTTAATTGAAAAGTAAATATTAAGAATGAAATGATGAAAGAGAGAGAGAGAGAGAGAGAGAGAGAGAGAAAAGCAAAATAAAAGTGAATAAACACGTTGAAAAGCAATCAATTCACGTTCATTTCTGAACTTGAAGGTGCAATTAAAAAGAAAAAGAAAAGAAAGAAGAAACGAAAACGAAAACGAATAAAAAAACAAGGCTGCCACCCTCATAGAAAAATAACCCTGGGGGACGAAATAAAAATAAAATTTAAAATTGATTTCTTTTAAAAGAAAAAAAAATGACCAATTGGTCTTCTGTTTGTCACTTTTGCAACGACTGATGATTTTGAGGGCACGTTCGTTCAAGAAAAAAAGAAGAAAAAAGTGATTGTCGTTAAAAAAAAAAATAATAATTTCCTAAGTAATGCCATTAACAGCAGCAGTGTTATTAAAAGGAAATTTTATTTGTTAACAAATAAAAAATAAATAAAAAAAATATATCAAATGATTAAAAAAAAAGCAAATTGTAAAGCATTAATGTTCACTTTCATTCAAATGACATCTCTCAGATGACATCTCACAGAATTAAAATCATTCGGGGGGATGGGAAAAATGCTACTTTTTTATGGTTAAATATGGCCAACGAATCTATTGCAAGGAGTCTCTTTGTCAAAATTTTATAAAACGTAAGAGCGTAAATAAAAATTAAAGAAATACTATCCAGGGAATGTGTAGGAAATTGAGAATTTAATGACAGGCAGACAAATTTATTTTCAAACAAAAAAATTTTTTTTTCTTTTTTTTCTTTCTTCTTCGGACAACTTAAGTTGTGTTTAAAATTTAATGATATTTAATAGAATTAATTTCTGTTTAATGAAAAAACAAAAAAAAAGTAACTCATTTTTTTCTCAAAAAGTTTTTCTTTGGAAATGAAACCATTAGAAAGGGATTTACTAACGCACAACCGGTCGTAGTGTGCATTTCATTATTATACAAAAAAGAGCTACGAAGAAATATTTTACTCATACGTCTAGTATAAGCAACAAACAATAAAGAGCTTCAGCAAGAGAAGTAAAATGAAAATTTAATTAAAAAAAGTTTAAAAACACTTTATAGACTTTGATTTTGAATGCATTGATTAGCATCTTTAAAATTGGTAGAAAAAAGTACCAAAACAAAAGTACCCAAAATTTTAACAAAGACAAAAAGTACTTTTAAAAAAAAAGTACTTCTAAAAATAATTTTTTATAGTGAAACATTTTAAATTATAAAAGCAAAATGAACAAGTAATCCAATTGCAAAATAATTTTGTGCAATATTATCAAAAAGTACTAAAAAAAAAAGTACTTTTTTCGTATACTTGCATCAAAAAATTATAAATTCATAACGAATTGGCTTCATAAATTGTATGATCATGGACTTCCTTAACAATACCACTAAAATACCACAACATTAGGAAAAAGGTACCAAAAAAGTACCTTTTTTCATAACTTTATGCCTTTAAAAATTCAAAATTTGTTATTGAATTAGCTAAGTTTAGTACTACAATAACAATATGGATGTTGTTTAAAAACCCTTTAGAATCTGCAGAATTGCAAGAAAGTACTGGAAAAAAGTACTTTTTTAAAAGTACCTTTAGCCATTGAAAAATGTAAATTCTGTAAATTCCAATACAAGAAAAAGTATTAAGTCCATGCCAGATAGGAGACACAGAGCATGTTCGACAGTTTAAGACTCCCTATACCGTATAGAAAGAAGGTGTGCCTACGTCCTATAAGCTGTTCCTTGTTGTCAAAGGTTAACGCCCCGTTAACAAATCTTTAAAAAGGGAATCCTAATAGATTGATAGATGGAATGATCCTATAACACAAGAAATATTTATGAATACCTGCTCTCTCTCTCTATGATACACCCGAGAGCCCAAGAACTAAGGAGTTCATGTATGCAGCAACACAAGAATATATTCTAGGTTGTGATATTTGGAACCTGATATACAACGAAATCTTAGGTATGGAAATGCTAGGAGCACATACTGTGTGTGACAGAAAACTAAATCAATTGACATAAGGACTCATTTTTGAGTCTTTTGGTCCAAGATCTAGAGCGTGCAAAAAACAAGACTGAAATTGTCCACTTAAAGTCCACAATACGCTGATAGGTGATGTGAGCCTAACCTCAAGAAATTCGGTGAAATGTAAGAACGTGAGGCTCCCTTACGAGTTTGTTTTCTGGAAC
This sequence comes from Sarcophaga bullata, assembly GCA_005959815.1. Taxonomy (NCBI): domain Eukaryota; kingdom Metazoa; phylum Arthropoda; class Insecta; order Diptera; family Sarcophagidae; genus Sarcophaga; species Sarcophaga bullata. The sequence goes on along the minus strand of QOCX01003829.1, from coordinate 3,169 downwards.
CAGATACTACACGTTTACACCAATACAGAGAAGTTTAAAGGCATGCTGAGATGGACCAATACAAAACAAAAGAAGGTTGATTATGACAACTACCAAAATCATAACTGCTGTATGAGAGGAGCATTTGGGAAGATACGTTGAAGGACTAAAATAATGTACGAAGTACAGTACAGTCTGAATAGCATTGCTCAGACTTGCTTCGGCTTACCACACTGTCTACGGACCCACAGTTCTTATGATTAGCCAAGACATAACTGTCGTTCTAATGTTTTCTAACGTAGCTACTCTCAAATTAAGGTTATCCTCTTAAATATGCGTATCGTATAGGCAAAGTGAAGAGTCTCGAAGGAGCTATGAGAGAAGGATGGAATAAAACAACAACTCCCAATCGAATAAGTAATGATATTCTGATGTTAAATGCTATTAAATTTTATATTTCCTGTTAAACTTATTAAAATTTAATAACGAAAATAATATAATAATATGGCATAACAATAACAACAATAATATGGCTTAAAATAAAAGCAATCGTATTATTAATAAAACTAAAAATAAAAGTTTATTAATATTCTTCCTGTTTTTTTAATTTATTTTTGTTTTTTTCTTGCTGACCTTTCAATCTCAACTATTTCAATTCAACAATTTCCGTAAGTTCCAACAAGAATTAAAAAGCTTTTTAAATTAAAATGCATTTAAATTAATTTTTTAATATTAAATTTATTAATTTATCATTAATATGTGCTAATAAAATAACACACGTATGTGATTAAAAGGAAACTCTAATATAATGACATATTTGTTATTAGATTTAATCTGCTCAATGAATTTAAACAGTTTGGTGTTTAGAAATCGATTATTGTTTAATTAAAAAAAATTCCAATAATAAAAACTATTTCATTAATTTAAATGAAGAGAGAGAGAGAGAGAAGGAGTGATAAAAAGAGTGGGAAAGTCTCTTTTATTTTTTAATATTAAAAATGGCAAGTTAATGTAACTCTTTCTATAGACATCTATTAAAAGGAAGGGAAGTAAGTGTAAAGTGCATATACATAAATTATCGATAATTATTTTACATTTTAGATAATTGCCTAGATAAGTTTGCTAATGCGTTAATAATTTAATAATAAACTTAATAATTGCAGCAGCAAAACCATACTGCCACAGAAAGTATGGAAAATTTTGTAGTTTTAAATTAAATTTAAAAGAAGTTGATAAAAAAAAACTTACAGTCATCGAANAACCATACTGCCATAGAAGGTACAGTAAATTTTGTAGTTTTAAATTTAATTTAAAACAAGTTGATAAAAAAAAAACTTACTACAGTCATCGAAAATTGTTTACAAAAAATGTACAGTTACAAATTTCTTTAAAGAAGTCTTTATACTATATTATAAAGAGAAAAACTACAACTATTGAATATTTTTTTGGAAAATATCTAGAATTTTAGTAATTCTTTTACAAAAGTTATCGGAATTTTTTTTTTAAATACTGTTATCGAATTTTTTTTTCTAAAGAATGTATAGTTAATTTAGTTCATATTATAATATGAGCAAACAAGAATGTCAATTAAACCCAAAAAGTTATCGAAAATTTTTCTAAGAGAATTTATACCGAAAATTTAGAATTATCGACAATTTTACTTGGTTTTTGATTTTTCTTTAGGTGTACACAATTTTTTATAAAACATATAGTGTTATCGATAATTATTTGTCGATAATTTTGTAAACAAAAAAGCAATTTTTTCAGTTTCCACAAATATAAACAGCATGCTGTGAAAAATTGTTTGTTATCGATAATAAATAATCTCGATGAGACTTTCGATCATATAACAATTATCGATAGATACTTTCCATGGATATAAACAGTTTTCTGTAAAATTTTTTTATAATCGATAATTTCAAAACAATTTATCGTTATTTTTTTGTGAAAAATCTTTAAAAAGAAAGTAGCAATACTATAAAACTTTTGCTGCCAACGCTTATCAAAATTTGCCTGTATACATAAACAATTTGCCGTAATAAATTTGTAATTATCGAAAATTTTATAAATATCAATCGATAATTTTCATGCAATCGATAGTTTTATCTATTGCTTTTTTAGCTTATTGTAATTATATTCAATTTTAAGAAAAATCTACTGTTATCGATAATTTGTAACAAGGTTATCGATAATTTTTTGACGGGTATTTTAAAATTTTTTTGATTTTATGCTAAACATTTATACTCATTTCCAAAAAACAAAGCTAGCAATGGAAAAGTAATCGAAAAATTATTTATAAAAAAAATTGTATTAATCGATAACTGTTTAGAAATAAAATATCAAAATAAGGTAATTTTTTTTAATATAAAAGATTTAAATTCTGCAAAATAAAAATTTTAGTTCAACACTGTATGCTGAATATACAACAGATCAAAGAAGAGATAACAAAAACAAAATTTAAATAAATTCAATGCAAAATACATTGAAATATTATCCTTAACTAGAGACCGCAATGATTTTGACTTTCAGAAAATTTGATCAAATAAATATGTACGTGACTGTAATTTGAAACCAAAAACCATTTGTTATGAACCCATTTAATTACCATTGACCGAAACTCTGACCTTTTAAATATTACTCTTGCTGTTACATACATTTTCTAATCGCAAAAATGCATCTCATTTTCTGTTTTTTTTTTCTGACTTTTTTTTTCAATATTTTTTAATTTTTTTTTTTTAATTTCTTGCCACAAATTAAATGAAATCTGCCCTTTAGCACGATACACAGCCATAATGGTAATGAACGATGATGATGACGACGACGACGACGACGACAATTTTCAGTTTGTATTTTAATTAAAATTATTTGTAAATGTTTTTTGTTGTAATGAAATCATTGTAAAAAAAGGCAACAAAAAAAAAAAGGAAAAATCATGACTTTAAATTGGTTGGTTGGTTGCACATTAAATCAGGGTTATTGAAATATAAACAGTGGGGTCTTGTTCGGTTTTTAGCTGCGGTTTTAGGTTGAAATAGTAAAGAAGGGACTGGAATTGATACGAATTCAAATAGATTTATACGCCAGTAAACGATTGTTTCAATATATAATTACAAGGGTCTAAATATTTATTTATTGTGTGTTATTTTTCATTTAAAAATTTAATTTTTCCCTTTTCTATTGATAACATTGC
>QOCX01003828.1:3358-15891 GCA_005959815.1 Sarcophaga bullata | reverse complement strand
TTTTTCTGGTCACAAGGCACACACACACACATGTATACACACATATATGCAAAGTTTTCTTTACTACCGTGGACTTTTTCTTGTTGTCGGTAGTAGTGGTCGTTGGCGTAGTCCCTACTTCAATTTATATTGAGGTTGTGTAAATATTTTTAAAACGCTTTTTATTCCTCTTCTCTTCTGTTTTACTCTGAAAATATCCACAAATAGTTTGCCAAGCGTTGCTTTTATTTGAAACAATATTTTTATTTATTTTTTTTTTGGCCAAAGTACACTTGAACTTGGAGGTATAAAATCTAAAATATTTTCAAGTTTTAAAATTATTTCTGATTTATAGTACTTGTGTCTTACTTAGTGCAGTAGGTAGCAGTATCCCTGACATTTGTGCCAGAAATTTTGATAAGAGATTTGTTTGATTTTTTATTTACCACACTCATCCGAAATCTTCATCTAAATAATTGTTAAATGTTCCATAAGTACTAATTGTGAAATTCAAACCATTAAGGACTTCAATTTACTATTCTTCAAGTATAAACAGATTTAAAAATGTTGAAGAAAAAGTTTGTTTGTTTGTTTTGTTTTCCTTTTCGTCCATTACCTTTACTTGATTTTTTTTCAACTCCATTAATCAAGTTTCCAGCTAAGCGGGTTATTTTATGAGATTGTGCATGTTTTAGAATCATAGGTCGGGCACTACTTTTTCACAAACGATTTCGATCCCCTCTGGGATGAACATAGTCCAGGAGGCTTCCAAGATGGATTATTTTGAAGCGATTGAAATATCTTAATTTTTATAAATTCGAAATAAATGATGGCCAGCTTTTTCGAATACTCCGGTATTTGAGCCTAAATTATTCGAGTTTATTGTCGAGTAACCATCACTTCATGTCACTTCTAATATAAAGTGTACAATTTTAATTTCCAATAAATTTAAAATTAAAAACAAAACATCTTTTAATTTAATTTAGAGCGGCAGAGTGAACGAAAAATCTCTGTTATTTAAAATTAAAAAAAAATTAAGTACACGAATGTGGAATCCACATTATAATTTGCTTTGACTGTTTTTCGTAAGATACGCTAGGTCATATTTTCAAGTGCGATTTATTGACATAAAATTGAAAGTGTACTCGTATTCTGCGTCTAAATATGTAAAGCAAACAATATCATTGTCTTTTGGGTCAAGAACAAAAAATTTAATTGAATTCAATAGAAAAAAGCACGTTTTTACGATATTTGTTTGGAATTTGTTTTAATAGTTTAACAATAAAAATTAGCATACTTTTGCGAAAGCAGTAAAAAAATATGATTCATGTTACTACATTAACATAGTTAGGGAAAATGCATATATTTAAACGATTTTCAGTTTTTCTTGGGGCGAAAGGATCTTTCACAAAAATTTAGAGTGTCTTATATAATGGAGAACAAGTAAGTAGATGTTCTACCTCCCACATTGTATACCAAGTGAATAGAGATAATTTGAATACTTTAGCAGTTCGAGACATCTGGGAAAACACTGACCTTTGAAAATCATATAAGGATTTTGTATTGAATATTGTGATGAAGAACATTGTTGTTTTCTAAGATGTTGCCTATACTGTTCGTTACTGATTTATTTCGAAGGTGTATTCATTAATATGGTGAATGAATACGAGTTGTGATCAAAAAAAACAGGTCATTTTAAAAATTTGTCAGTTACGTTATGTTCAATTGCTGGCAAACATCATAGCGTGTATGTGCTCATGACATTGAAACGCAAATTCCCAATCATTCCCAATGGAAAGCTTCCAGACAGAGCAAGACCGAAAAAAAAATCGAAGAGCCACACCAAACACCAACTAAGCTTTTTATCTGTCAAAAACAAACACCAAATCAAAATGGCTGTAATTGTGTCAAACATATAATAAGCAGACATGTGTGCCAAGCATAAGCAGAAACAAAAAAATGCGAAAATCCAACAATCGTAGTTTCAAGAAATTTGATAACGGTTCATTTTTTGGAACTTACAAACCTCGTTCGTTTTACTGTCGTTATTTCTTACGAGTTTCCCTTGAAGAAAAATTGCTCAAGACGTTTTGTGTTTAAATGCGCATAACAGCTCAAGCGAATCCCAGTATTTGATATTACGTAACCGTTTTCCAAAAAAGTCTACAGAGGGTAAGGTGACCCACGTGAAAGTGACTGTACCCAAAGTAACTTTGCCTCCATCTACTCTATCCCAGCATGAAATGCTTATTTGTAACACCGAAAATAAGTTATAGCATTATACTTTTGGCGTAAAATGTTATTGAAGTTTGTCAATTAATGATTGTTCTGTATTTGAATATTCAAGGAATAATTCTTCTTCCTTAAGTTTATCAAATTAAGATCAAAGTATCTATAAATGTGTATAGTAATTGCATTGATTTTAAATAAACGAACAACAAATTGACAAGATAAATAGAGAATGCGTTTATTTGTTTAACCAAATGCTTTATATAACGGCAAATTATATTGGACAATTAATTGCCAATTTAAGTAAGGACGATTATTTCTATTCAATTAATTGTGATAATTTGTCTCTTACAACAACAATTGAATGAATGAGTTAACACATTTAAACATAAAACTATAGTGATGAATGACAATGTAAGAATGGAGTTATTCAATGAAATGGGTATGTTGTGTTTCCAGTGGTTGACGTTATTAATTAATGGCTGAATTCACAATAACAATTTAATTAATATTCGTAAATAACACTCAAAAGCGAATATTATTCCACATTCATTATTTATTACTTTCAAGGCTATGGTTTTCTATAAAAATAGAACAGCGAGGCAAGGATACATTAAATTTGTCTTAAAAATGAACACAAACACACTGGCGATGTTCATATTGCGGTTTCTGTTTAAATCATTAGAATGATAATGATAAAGAGGATATTAATTAAGGTCAGTAGTAAATTATAGCGTACAAGTATGTGCATGTGTGGCCACAGTTAATTAAAAATAATTTCATTAATTTAGCCAATCATGATATAAAAATTCAGTGGCATACAGCTTTCACATATGATTACGCTTTAATAGTTCAGCAGTTTATCAGCGTATTTTTGAAAACAATTCTTCAATTTTTTTAACTTCCAAACAAAATAAAATTAATATAACACATGCATAAATAACAATATTAATAATTATGGCTAATTATAAACTTAGGTAAAGGATTAGATATTTAAAGTTAATTACCTACATAGCAAGCTTTCCAAGTTTTCATGTATTTTCTTATTTCCTTTTTTAAAAACTGATAAGCTATTTATTGATTTTTACTTAAAGGTTATTTATTATATTCCAGACTACTAACATATTCATCCGTTGCCTGGTGTTTCTAACCTGCACCTAGCAGTATGTAAATTGCCTTGGTTCCTTTTTATTAAAAAGTGTTTGATTCAAGCACGTGTAACTGATCTATAACCTATGTTCCGTATGGAATTTAACCATATAAATCAATAGCTGGTATTATATCGCTCACAAAAAGGCATAATGTGTTTTACAAATCCTCTATAAAGTATAAAGTGGGTGTAAGTTACAAATTGTCTTCAAAAGCCCTATTTTGCATTCCTGTAAGACCTTAATCTATTGGTGTTTTTAAACCCCCATATTATCTTACTTACCATAATAGTCTATGTGACCTTTGTATGCAAGACTGTTAATCATTAATGTGTTTCAGATAAAAGTTTATTTTCATTTATAAATAACGGCCCATACGACTGTGCAATTCTTGATTTTATTATCATTAATAATGTAGATTCCATGCCATATTACTTTGCAATATAATTCCTAAATACTTTACTCTATCTGTTTCCAAAAAAAATTTTCACCGACTGGAATCGTAAAGCTATTATACTGCACACGTGTACATGGTCTAAATCTGTTTAATATAGTCTTATCCGCATTCAGTTTTAACCTATTAAGACAAACATATTCAAGAATAAGAGCAACATCGCGTTCCATATACGTTTTCAAAACCAAATCGTACTTATAAGGCTAAAATAAACAAACATCATCAGCAAACATATACAATTTACCCGTTAGTTGTAAGTTAGAAAGATCATTCAAATAGATAGAAAAAAGGATGGGATCCAGACAACTACCCTGAGGTACGCCACTTTGAACATCCAACATGTCACTTTTTTCGTCACCAATCTGAACGAATTGTCTTCTATTCCTAAGAAAATTTTCAAACAGTCTCAATTCCTTGCCTATAATACCGTAAAACATCAATTTCCGCAACATTATATTATGATCAACGAGATCAATTGCCTTACTAAAGTCCAAAAATAGCCCTGCAACCCCACTAGAACCACTGTCCAACTTGTCACAAATGAAGTTTACAGCATCCAAAACTACCCCTTCCATATTACATCCCTTCTTAAACCCAAATTGATATTTGTACATTAAATTATTACTATCCAAATACGATAACAGCCTCTCATTAGTGACCCTCTCAAAAATTTTGTCAATGATTGGCAGTAGGGAAATTGGACGAAAATCACTAGCTTCAGAAGCATTCGCAACTTTTGGTTAGGGAACAATTTCGCTTATCTTTAAACAATCAGGATATAAAGAGGAATTTATTATTTTATTAAAAATATGTGTTAACATGAGAGCTAGTATATCATTACAGTCGTATATTACCTTTGCAGAAATACCCCACAGATTTATTTAAGTTCAAATTATTAACAACAGAATTTATAAGTTCAACAGAGATCTGCTCAAGGTTAAAGCGGAAAGAAGCTTTAAATTTGCCACAGACTAAATAAAATATTGATTGAGAATATTTGCCTTTTTTTGACCATTTTCTATTAACTCACCATCATATATGGGATTAAGATCCCTTTTTCTATGCGTTCCAAGAGAACTGTTTATAATATTCCAGATCTTTTTCGGATCATTATTAAATTTCTCCAAGCAATCATGGTAATAGTTTACCCTGGATGACTTATTAGCCAGTTTTATAACTTTTCCTAATCTTTTCAACAAAATAGCATATTTATTGCCCCTGGTCTTTCTCCTTTTCGCCAAAATTTTGTGTTTATATAATATTAAAAGGTGAAGATTTCTATTCATCCAAGGAGCAATTTTAAATCTCACAAGCCTTTCATATTCATATGTTTTTGTCGACTTCCTAATTGCATTCCCAATGCAACTTATTACATTTCTAGTCAATACCGAGGTGTCATCAACATTCACTATTGAGTTCAAACTTCCATTCAACAATTCCCTTACTTTCCCATAGTCACAAATAACCTTTCTCTCAATATTTCTATCTTTCGGAACAAATTCAGCCTGTATTCTGCAACAGATTAGATTGTGATCAGTTAGCGAACACTCCACTGAATCTACTGAAATTCTATCAAAAGTATTACTAAACACTTGATCAATGGAAGTTTTACTTAATGTCCTCGTTACTAAAGTATGACAATTGTGAAAATCATAATTCGAAAATAAATTCGATAAAAGAGAAAAATTAGTATTATTCAATGCATTCGTATCTCCAACCACAACACGGGGTTGGGTCGGATTACTGGAGCTCATTATAACTGCCATTTAGAGTGTATCCGTGATATTACCAATATAGGCATGTGTGTGTGTGTAAAAATGAAAAGCGGAAGCAAATTCGTGAATGGTTGATAACCTTAACAGATCAAGCGCTTTGGTGAAAATTTTATTCTTAGAATGATTTTTTTTTACTCTTTAAATCGCGTTCATGTAATTACTTCGAAATGATAATACAATAGTTACATGATTATTTTTAAAGTTTTATAGAATTCAGTTACTAAAAATTTAAACTTTAACAAAATTTCAATAATATTAAAAGGTCATAAATCGTGAATTCGCCGTAGTCGTATGTAGGTGGGGTGTTGGCTTATTGATAAAAGGCCAGGGTTCGAATCCCCGGTCAAGACATCAAAAACGAAATATGGAAAAAAAATTTTCTTCGGCGGGCCCCCTCTCAGCAGATTTACTGGCAAAAACTCTGAGAGTAATAAAAGTGCCCAATGTAAAGTTTCTCAAAAATCTGTCATTCGGAGTCGACTTTAAACTGTAGGTCCCGCCACTCATGTATGAAATTAACACACACAACATAAGTGGTGTAAGGACCTAGGCCATAATCCTGACTGAAGGGTTGTAATGGCCAATTATGTATGTATGTATGTAAAATCGTGAATTTTTACGATTATATACAACTAGCATCCGAGAATTTTAAAAAATTGGGATCTAATAAGTTTTCGGGGTATGTCTTGAATAAGGCAGATTTCAAAACATATGTTTATGTAAAAAATTATGAATTGAGAACAATTACAAATTCTGCGGCTACTTGCCATTTTTTCGTACCTCAAATTATATGCGGACGATATTTGTGGGACGCACTTCCCTAATTGAGAGGCCCATTGATAATCGCGAAGAAGTAAACATATGTTTTGAAATCTGCCTTATTCAAGACATACCCCGAAAACATTATTAGATCCCAATTTTTTTAAAATTCTCGGCATGCTAGTTGTTATATAATCGTAAAAATTCAGGATTTGTACATACATAACATACATAATCTGGCCCATTACAAACCCTTCAGTCGGATCTATGGCCTGAGGCTCCTTACACCCACTTATGTTTGTGTGTTATTTATTACATGAGTGGCGGGACCTACAGTTTAAAGTCCGACTCCGAATGACAGATTTTTGAGAAACTTTACATTGGCACTTTTATTACTCTTGCAGAGTTTTTGCCAGTAAATCTGCTGGAGAGGGGGCCCGCCCGAAGAAAATTTTTTTTCCCATATTTCGTTTTTTGATGTCTGACCGGGGATTCGACCCTGGCCGTTTTATCAATAAGCCAACACACCACCTACATAGACTACGGCGAATCACGATTTATGACTTTTAAATATTATTGATAATTTTTGTTAAAGTTTAAATTTTATAATGAATTCTATAAACTTTAAAAATAATCATGTAACTATTGTAAGATTATCATTTCGAAGTAATTACATGAACGCGATTTAAAGAGAAAAAAAATCATTCTAAGAATAAAATTTTCACAAAGCGCTTGATCTGTTAAGGTTATCACCATTCACGAATTTGCTTCCGCTTTCATTTTTACACAGCACACACATGCCTATATTGGTAATATCACCGATACACTCTAATGGGAGTTATAAGAGCTCCAGTAATCGCGACCAACCGTTGGTTGTGGTTGAGATACGAACGCATGAATAATACAATTTTTCTCTGTTTATCGAATTTGATTTCGAATTCATGATTTTCACCAATTGTCGATACTTTTAGTAACGAGGACAATTAAGTAAAACTTCCATTGGATCAAGTTTAGTAATACTTTTGATAGGAATCTTCAGTGATCGAGTGGAGTGTTCGCTAACTGATCCACAATCACATCTGGTTGCCAGATACAGGCGAAATTTGTTCACGAAAGATAGAAATATTGAGAGAAGGTTATTTGTGACTATGGGAAAGTAAGGAATTGTTGAATGGAGTTTGAAGCTTCAATTAAGTGAATGTTGATGACACCCTCGGTATTCGACTGAGAATGCTATAATTGCATTGGGATGCAATTAGGAAGTCGACCAAAAACATATAATATGAAAGGCTTGGAGATTAAAAATTGCTCCCTTGGAAATGAATGAAATCTTCACCTTTTAATATTATATAAACACAAAATTTTGCGCGAAAAGGAGAAAGACAGGGGCAATAATATGCTATTTTGTTGAAAAGATTAGGAAAAGTTATAAAACTGGCTAATAAGTCATCCAGGGTAAACTATTACCAATGATTGCTGGAGAAACTTTAATAATTGATCCGAAAAGATCCTGAATATTATAAACAGTTCTCTTGAAGACGCATAGAAAAACGGATCTTTAAAATTCCCCCCCCCCAATATATGATGGTGAGTAATTAGAAAATGGTCAACGAAAAAAGGCAAATTCTTCAATCAATATTATTTAGTCTGGGCAAATTTAAACTTCTTTCCGCTTAACCGAGCTAAGATCTCTGTGAACTTATAAAATTCGGTTGTTAATAATTGAACTTAATATGAATCTGTGGGGTATTTCTGCATAAGGTTAATTTACGCGTAGTAAGTCCAGCTATGATTATTCAGTGAGTCTAGCGTACTCGATATGTGTAAGATGGCGCATATATTATAATTTAAGTGGTCCAGGAAAGATTAGTGGAGGTTGATTCCTCGCGAAATCCAAATACCGAGTGATAGAACGCTGAGTCTCTGATTGTTTATATGATAGATACGAGATATGTATCTTAGTAATCCGCAGATAACAAGTAATAAGTGTCGCGACTAGATATGCTTCTGTAATGCTTACGCTGATTTTCGTCCCATATGTCTCTCTCTTTTACGTGACTGCTCACACTGATTGACAATATTATAAAATTTTTTGTTGAAACGAGTCGTGCATCTCACAATAGAGATTAGATGTAGGTCGTGTTATCGTATATTTGTGTGTGTATTTGTACCCGCCTATGCTATGAATGTTGAATCATTGTTAGTCTATGAATAATAATTCACAATATTATTTGAGCTTAATGATAAGGAGAGTTTTGTCTTAAATATATGGAACGGAGGTTAAGTTAAGTTGCGATGCTAAGATAGAATATACTTCACTTCTGTTAGACTAAAGTTGAGAACACGTAGTCTGTTCTAAAGTGAAGGTGTTCTGCAGGGCTTATTATATTCGGCAGCGTTTTAGTTAATACGGCAGAGATAGGAGTCTCGTGTTGGAAGTTTACCGCAAGTTTAATGGTAACATTTTCTATTAAACAATGTTGCGGAATTATTTTGATTTTGTCTTTAAGATCTGGTATTTAATTAGGCAAGGAATAGAGACTGGATTTAGTACCATTAATTTTTTCTGGAGGGTGGGATTAGCCTATACCCTGCGAGGTTTTTCAGTCTATGAATTGGTGCGAAAAAAGTGATCATGTTGATGTTCAAAAGTGGCGTTACCTCATTGTAGTGGATCAGTTGTCTGGACGCTCATCTTTGTTGTTTGTTTATCCCTTGGTTTGACAGTTTGCTTCGATTAAATTTAACAAGTTAAAGCTAGCAAATACTCTAAGCGGAACATCCTTTTTTGATTTGGGAATGGAATACACCTTTTCCGTAAGAATTAAGTTCCACTAATATGAATTTATTTAACCCGATAACTAAAAGTATATTCCATAGAAAGATTTTTTAGCCTAAATTTTATTAATTTGAAATAACAGATTCTAAACATTCATTTCAGTCCATATTAATGTTGTAGATTGTGATAAATTGAGGATGATTCTTTCTTTATATATCAACTCATTTCCTGAACAAAGAAATAAGGCTTGTAATAATGTTTGTCTATTTATAGATGTTTTGTTATAAATTAATAGCTCAATATATAAAATTAACGAATTTTGGTTTGAATTAAACGGGCAATGTGGAGATAGGAATCAGCTTCCGATGATTGACTCAATGAATTACGTTGACTAAAATGTTTTGTTCATCAATTTAAATTTAGGTTAAAACTTGATGAGATATATGCGGGAGATATGCTACATGGTACTCTTAAAAACAGATTTAGGGGAGGTGTGGAGGTGGGGTGATGGTGTGTGGGAGGAAAGTTGGTGGAAAACAAATAGAAAAAACCATGTACAATCTAGTGTTTGTCTACGGCAATTATAATAGCATATTACGTGATAATAGTTTCATTAAGTGATCCGTTCGAGGTGATAATGTATTTTGTGGAATGAACAGAAGTGAAGGATTATGTGTATATAGAAGAGTTTATATATTGTAGTGATTTACCCAATTTTTGATGGTGTTTGCATTACACAATTGTATGAATAAATGTATTTAGAGTTGGCATATGGAATCTTAATCAATATCATATATGAAGGATTAATATAAAGTATCGATATGGGACGTTGTGTTTTATTTAAATAAATAGAAATAAATACAAATTAATTGTGATGACAATAACTTAATATTGAATAGAATATTAACCTGTCAATCTGATTTAATAATTCATACAATATACTTTTTGCAGAAATATATTATTTGTTATAAATGTATGGAGTTTAAAACAAGCACTAAAACAGGATAAAATTATTATATGATGTACAAAGTGTTTGCAGGTTGTATACACCTAATGATTTTGGCACTGAAGATAATTGTAGTGTACTTTATTCTTTTACGACATATACCCACACTTTTGAAATTTAATATTTTTAGTCATAAGTATAGGCTACAGAATTTGGAATATTGTTTTATTCAGTAAAGAATTTTTGATTGTAATTAAAATAATCAAGCTATGCCTTGTGTGTTGTGGGTCGGGATTTAATAAAGAAGGTAGCCATAGCTCTTGAAATTTATTGATATTACTTGTTATAAATTCCGTACGTAGTATTCATATGAAACATTTAATAAAGTCATGTAGTAAAATATGATAAAATTTTCAGTCTGAAATCGAGTTTGGCATTATTAATCATAATATCACTAGGGGAAGCGCCATAGATGGTAACCTAAAGTGAACCGCTCTTTTCAGCTGTCATAGTTGGTATGTCATTTGATCGTATACCTAGATTTGTTTTTCGTAGCGGTATGTCTGTTATCGGAAAATTTACTGTGGAGAACCTGTGACTGTACCTTTCTGCAGTGGTATGTTACTTGTTTCAGTGCTAATGTGATAAATGTTGGATAGAATTATATCCTATTTTAAGTTAAAAATCATTGATGAAGATAGCTTCCTGTTCAGTGGGTAGGTTTTTATATCAAAGTACATAAGAATATAATGTATAAGAACTGAGTGGTGCATATATATTTTCAAAAACCTTGGACAGCTCTAGCCGAATACACGTATGTATGACGTGAATTGTTAACCACCTGAATAATGATATTATGGATTTGGTCCCTAACAGTTGCAAGTTTGTTTTTTATGTCGACTGTAGTTTTTTTACTAGTAAGAAAGTCTATTATGATAGATATAAATGGTTCTTAAGTGGGTTGTACCTAAGTTTTATAAATTACGCCTAACTTTTTTTAGTGTTTTGGTAATGATTGTCCTATTGTGATTATGATTCTAATATGACGCTGAACATGTTATTAATTATGGTACAAAAAATTAATTTAATTGGTGATCTATTGTTTTTTTTTTATAGCATTATAAATTATTAATTAATTGTTCTTAGGTTATGGTATATAGTATAATTTCTTTTTTGTTGTTTATCTGCCGTAAAATTGTAAGTCTACAATTAATAATTATATAATCAGAAAAAAGAAATATCGATAAAACTGAATACTGCCAAACTTGTCTCTAAGGAGATCAAATCGTAATGATTTATTCAATGTTTTGGTGAGCGCTGATGTCACCAATTTTATTGATCAATATTGTATTATGTTGATTTTAGTTGGAATTTAATTGACGATAAATAAAAAAAATACATTAAAAATGTAACTAAAACAAATTAACCTAAATGATTTTATTTCTTCTGCTCTAATAATTTTTCAAACAATTGATGAGAAATATACATCTTGTAATTAAAATGTGTGCTTCCGCTAGTACAGTTCTACTCGCTAAGATAAAAACGGGTGAGTTAATTACTTTAAAAGAGGAGGTTAGATGTATTGTTTTGCTGGAGCCATCTAAACGCACCTATATTAGCACCAAGTTTCATTCCAATTTATTTATTCTATTCAGGCTTTTATCTAGGTAATTATGCATGTGATCGTCTAGTTTGTCCGACCCTATCGTTGTGAAGTTTATGACACTCCGAAATCAAAAATTAGGACGACTTGGCTATATAGGTGTATTGACTCACTTTCAAATGAAGTATTCTTTAGTAGTTACTTAATGGACTCGAGAAAAGATCGGAGTGTGTCTTGTATACCCATACTTGATTCGATTATACAAGTGGTGTCTGATATTTTAGCCGATGAATTACCTCGGACGGTAATTTTAAAAGATCCCTCGGTATTGGTATAATGCACATCTCATTAGTTCCTTTGTAAGCAATAAAAATCCAGTAAGACATCAGAATACGTGTAGCTCTCAGTTAATGGTGCAAAACTTACCATAATAACCCCGCTTAAGCTATGCTTTAGCATGCAAAACTAAATTTGAAACTGTAAACGTAAAAAAAATGAGTATGCTACATAATCTTACTTTTCTATAGAAGATGTCTTATTACGTCGCATTATCAATTGAATCTGTTTGGAACTATAATGGATTTAGCGTATATTCTCAAGACTATATATCCCAAATTATGTGAATATCTTGACGTGGATTAGTCCATCTGATCACAGATACCTTCTAAGTAATTCTGTGAGGAAGTTTATACAGATAAATAGTTGATGCGAATGTTATTGTTGAATGATCAACTAACCTTTATACCGATCAGTTTCACCGCTTGAAATTCTCATAATATTAACTCCTGTTAGAATCTTTGTATGATGTAGACAGCCAAAGATCTTGTAATTCTGTTTTATGTGGCTTGAAAAAATTGTGGT
>QOCX01003827.1:0-16376 GCA_005959815.1 Sarcophaga bullata | reverse complement strand
CATGCATTTCCCAATAAATAATTTTGTTTAATGGTTTTGTACTCTTAATTTATTTCTATTTTTTTTTAATTTTTTTTTATTTTTTTTTTTAATTTTTTAAAAGAAAAAAGAAACGGAATACACGAGTTTAATGGGATTCTATTTAAAAAAATTTTTTTTACATAATTTTACAATCAATATTAGAATAGGAAAGAAAAAAAAGAAAAGAAAGAGAAAAAATTGAATTTCATTAGCTTGAAACAAAAGTTCAATAAAAAAAAAACAAAGAAAAAAAGACAACAAAATAGTTTCGTATCATAATGCAAATGCCTTAAATGGCTCGATTAAAATATTTGAAATTAAATATTCCCCCGGATTAATTTATAAAAAAAACGAAAGAAAAAAAAACGAAAAAAAAAACGAAATAAATAAGAAAAAGAGAAAAAAAAAATTGAAAGAAATACCAGGACATAGCTGTCTGTCTCCATTAGAATATATATGAATGAAGAATGACGTTCTTTAAGTGAATTTTCTTTCGAATTTTAATTTCCATAAAACTTACAAAATTATGCAAATGTTTGCAGTTCTTTAATGCACCTTTTTTTTTTTTTGCCTACTACCGACAGAAGGCAACAGGCAGAGAGAGAAGAGAAGAGGAGAAGTTAACTTTGCATTATGCATTCATCTTTAATGGCATATGATGTTAACCTCAGTTTTTCATTTTTCGGATTTATTTCTTACCCCTTTAAGCCCCCACCCCTCTTTGAATTTATTTAAAAGTTTCTACTGGGATTTCTTAGTTTAGGCTGTAAGCAGGCAGCAGTAGTTAAAATCTTTTGAAAAATTTTCCTATAGAAGTTAATGGTTTCCAACCATATCATCGATCATTTTTTTCATCATCAGCATCATTATTTGCTGCTGTAACAATACATAGCCCACAAATGGATTGTGTTTCGGGGTGAGTTTCAAAAAAAACCAAAAAGAATCGTAAAAATTTCACTTTTTTTTTTAATAAAATTTCTACGAAAAGTATACAAAAGATTATGATTTCATTAATTATTTAAAAGCTGTTGCCATAAATTAATGACAATACAATAGATATTGTAGCCATGCATACGTATTAGGGTGGTAATAATTGTTAACAGTTAATCTCATTGTATTCCAATGAACTCAAGAAAAACTTCAAGCACTTTTCGATAATTATTCGATCCAGTTTTACTTAGTTTCTCCCGGAAGTTAAAAACGTAATAATAAATGAGCCCTTTTAACCACTTCGTGACTAGTGCCATGTATACACGACACTCATTTGATGCATCGTACTGACAGGCATCGTGTAAATACGGCTATTAATTACAGGTCCATAGAGACTAATGCAGCATATACACTGCCACTGTCACTTGTTTATTCACTTGCCTGAATATTCACTTGAGTAAAGAATTGTGTGGCATCGTGACTGAGCATGTATGGTCAGTCACGCCGCCATAAAAACCTATAAAGCGAGCTACAGGCGTGTAATAGCAAAAAGGTTAAATCGAATTTTTAAACTCAATCGAATAAAAATCTTTTCCATTGCTTAGGCGATAAACACATTCGACGCGCTTCAAGTGCTGCCTAGTAATTTTGCGAGTACCTCTCATTATTATTTTAAAGGCATCAACAACAAAATATAAGTAAGAACAGTTCACCAATTCGTTATCAATCATGTTAAATGTTTTCACATTTTCATATTGTTTACATCGGGTTTTTAAAATCCCTATTACATGCTGTACTAAGAGCGCTAACTTGTCCATTGCCGCGTACAAAAATATGTTGAAGTTAGCACAAGCGCGCAGCAACAGCATTTCACTCTAACTTTGTCATTCATTCCATTCACACACATGTCACCGTAGTCTTATAGGTATTGTGTTAGCTTATTTGAAGCAAGGCCTAGCATCAAACCCTACAGCAAAATGAAATGTGAAAAAATATTTCTTCGGTAGCTTCCTCTCTCAGCAGATTTCTGGCAAAAACTCTAAGGGAGAGTAAAATAAAATTGCCATGACGAGTTTCTCAAGAATTTATCGTTCAGAGTTTACTTTAAATTATGAGCTCGCCATTCATGTATAAAGAAAAAATAGCATAAGTGCTGTGAGATAGGTAGTAATCTTGACTGAAGGCTTGTTGAGGCATTTCTTTGGGTTTAAAAAAAAATAAAAGGCAATATTAGGCCAAATCCGCTGGATAGGGCGGATAAGAGAACAATTTTTGGTTTTAAATTCTCTTTCCAAAGAAACATTTTTTAGATTTTAAAAGAATCCCATTTTGGGTTAAATCCGATAGATAGACTGAATAAGAGAGCACTGTTCCTGGCATCAATTGCTTAATTGTCTCCTGTTTGTCGGTGTAACAATTTTCTTTAAAAACGTCCTTACAGAAAGTAGTCCAACGGTATCGAACCGCAGTTCATTGGAGGTCAATTAACATTCCCAATTCGGCTAATTAAACGGCCATTAAACGTTGGACGCAATAAATCGCAACTGTGGCATGAAAATTGTGGCATGTTGCACCGTCCTGTTGTAACCAAACATCGTTCACATCAATGCCATGAAGAGCAGGTACAAAAAGTCTATTATCATGGTACCAGAGGTGCCTCCATTGTCCAACAACCATTACGGTTGTGCCCTCCTCATTTTCATAGAAATATGGGCTAATGATGCCTTCGCTCCACAAGCGCGCACCAAACAGTCACTCGTAATGGATACATTGGCTTCTGTAAGATCTATCGTGTGGATTTTCTGAGTCCTAAATACAGCAATTTGGCTTATTAACGTACCCACTAAGATACAAATGAACTTCATCCCTAAAGATGAAGATTTTTTGGCAAAATCGATATCATCGTGCAGTTTCTGGTTGCCCCGTCAGGCAAAGAGAAAACGAAGCAGATGGTCATGCGGCTTCAACTCTTGAACGAATTGAACTTTGTAAGAGAATATACCGAGATCTTTCAGCAAAATTCAACGTAAACTGATGCGTGAAATGTTCTAATTCTTGAGAACGATGACGAGTTGATGTTGATGGATTCTGTCACACACACTCTCAGCCATAGATTCGATATTTTCCGATGTAAGCACACTTTACGAGCATGCTCACATCTTGGCGGCTCATCAACAATGAAACCAGTTTCATGAACTTCTGTAATATACTTGCGTATACCGGGTTGGCACTGTTGGTCCTTCTTTGCAACCAAATTTTAAACGAAATTTTCGTGAAATTTCCGATTAATTGCCTGTCTTCTGGAAATAAATTTCCAATAAATCCCAACATTACTGAAACATACAACGATTCATACGTTCAGTGGAGATAATCTACAGAATTCTGTGACAGAATAGAATGACAGAATAGTGTTGCCAGATTCGAAATACTTGATAGTATAAATTTAAATCGATAGATGACCCGATGACACGATAAATTTCATTTTTCGAAATTCTTTCATTACAGAGACGAATATTATTAAAAAAAGGAAAATAAAATCACAGAATAAAAATAAAAAAATATTTATTGAATGTGGTATTGAAATGACAGCACACAGTTGTTGAGTCAATAACAAAACCATGAGATTTATTGAAATAAGGAAACACACCCACTTTTAATAAATTTTTTTCGAAATTTTTTTTTCTTTTTGTTTATTAAATGACAATAAATTTGTACGCAAAAAAAAAATAGAATTTGTTTAATAAAGATGAGCGTTTCTATATAAGACCGGAGATGATAAAAATAATTTACTGGACTTACGAATGAAAAATAAAAAAAAAATTAAAAAAAAAAATTAAAAAAAAAATAAAAAAAAATTATTAAATAAATAACTATAACGAATATGAAACAAATAATTCAGCTTTAATAATTTTTTATTAATTTTTTTATTTATTTTGGTTATGACATACTAATAAATGAAAAAAAAACCGCTCAAATCAAATTTGCATTAAACTTTAACGCCAAACGATAACCATAAACGGTTAACTGATTATTCAATAATTTTTATTTAAATAATTGTATGATTAGAAAAAAAACAACAACAACAAATAAAAAAAGAAAAAAAATTATGAAATGAATGGACTCGCCAAAGGTGTACATAAGTGGAGTGGTAGTGTAAGTGCCTAAAATAATGGCGGCCATATAAGTTTTGGTTGAACGCTTATTTTAAATAGAATTGTTAAATAGAACGACAACGGTAGGGACAAATATGTCAAAGGAATTCTCCATTTAAATTGTTTTTGCTTGGTTAATGCTTCAACACAACCCGCCAAAAGCAAATGATTCATTCTTTGTGTTCAATAGAATTTTTTTTTTTATTTTTTATGTTTTTGTCCACAAAATTATGTAATGTACTGTACTGCTACTTTACTTTGTATGATAATATGAAAGCTTTTACTAATAATTTACGCCAAGCCTGCAATTAAACCACTTGATAGGCGATTAGAAGCTGCCATTTTAATGCAAGTGTAGCTTTCAAATCTCAAGTTTTACCGTGGTCTAGTAGGTTAGTGTGTTGCTTATTGGACGCAAGACTGCGGTTCAACAACCCCCAACTCAGACATCTCCAAACAAGAGCGCAGGAAATACGAAAAAAATATTTTCTTGAGGCGATTGTCCTCTGACAAAAAACTCTAAGCAGATTTCATGGATCACATTAAAACACACACAGAACGCAAGTGGTGTGAAAAGCCCTAGGTTGAATCCTAACTAAAGGGTTTTTAACTATTTAAAATAATTTCATCATTTGATGAATTTCATGTTGGAGACTGCTTTAAAAGCATCTGAAAGTGGCAGCATTTGCTAGGCCAATACGGAATGTGCAGTCCCTAGATCTTTTAGTTTCATTCGATCCTCAAAAATTATGATCAAATTGATCTTCAAAACTAGCCAACATTTGCTGCCCAAGCTAATCGGCTTTTAATTGTTAAGTTAGGTTAGGGGCTGGAGTGATAGGACCACCGAACACATCGGAGGAAGCTTTTCAGCGCAGGTGCTGCATACTAAAAATCACGATTTCCTTCCCTAAGCTGGAAACCAGCCTGAAAAGTTTTATGCTCTTGATTGCAAGAAGAAAAAAAAATTTTTCTAATCTGTGCCATCCCTTAAAAAAGGGGGATTCCTCTAGTTGTTGCATGTTAAAGCAATGCCTAGTCATTTTTAACAGACTTTAGTAATCTTTGAAACACATTTGAAATTAAAGAGTTTAATCCTACATTTGCCTTGACTTTTGTTCTCAACAATTGGGGGCCCCTATAAAGTGCTTTTAAGGACTGCGGGGTGCCTCTATATAACAATCGCGAACCAGGAATAGATAAATAGGCCCTGCCGCATAAGTTATTACGAAACAGCTATTCTCTGTACCCAGCTGTTTAAAAACCGTATATGGCTCTTCACAAAGCCAATTAGTTTTGTAAATCCGTGTGGGGATCGAACGATCAAACTTGGGCCTGCCAGACATTACCTGACTGTCCACATAAATATTCAAAAATTCTAGATATTTCATCAGATCACAGTTCGGAAACATAAAGTTCGCCTTTTACACGAAATGAGATGGTCACCCATCAGGCCAAGTTTGATCTTGTAATAGGCACTTAAAACATTCAACAACTGATCTTAAAAGATCTTTCATGTAGTCAATATATTCAGCCTTAAGAGGGATCTCTCACTTTAGAGGTCTACATCTTCCCTAGTCAATATAATAATATATACACTTCGACATCGCAATCTATGATTACAACCATGGATTAAGCGCCCAAATGCATATAATCTCAGTGTCTGTTGTATTAATTTTAGTTCAACGCCCTATGCATTATGTGCTGAAAGGATATGGTTCTTGTACTTAGAGTCCAACTATTATGTTCACTCTTATCTAATTAATTTTAAAACAGTAACTTTCCGAAGTGACTGTTACCTGTATTGTTGCGCACTGGTTTCTTTATAGTGGATTTGCTCGAACTGCTATTAAGAGTTCTTCTTTTGCGATCACGCGTTTACACTTCTAAACCGATTTATTTTGATAACGCCCTCGAATTCATACCGGACATTTTGTGGCCGTGATTGCACGATTTGGTAATGCCATGTATTTATTCTTTTCCCGGATGTCTATTGGCTGCACTCGTTCCCGTTCTTATTGGATCGCGACGTTAAAACATAGTTTTTTTTTTTGTGGGAAGCTCTAGTTCTTTTCACTCCAAAGGTATTTTTTTTTTTGTGCGATACAATATTCACCACAAATTTTTTGCTTATGAATCTCACTGCGGTAACTCACATGTAAGCTGAAATAGAATGAAAATGAAAAACAATGTTATTATTGTAAAGAACATCTCCAAAGAAATGATGGTGTGTGAAGTTAAAGTCGAAATTTGAAAATCCAAGACGCAGATCCTTAATTTAGCAGCGCCACATTTGGCATTACAGAACAAAATTTGCTACTTTAACAGAACAAAATTTGCAATTAACAGAGCACTGTTAGTGTTTAACAGGCTATCCATTCTGAAAAAGCCACTTGTTTAGAAGTAATACTAGGCCTTATGAGCTATCATATCATACTCAAAGGAAATGTTCTAAGGGGGCCACTTAAGTATCAACAAAATATTCTACATGGGGGAGTGGATTATCGGGCTATTGTGAAAATTGGCACTTTGAATTATCATTTTTTGATTTCAAATTCTTCTAGAAGATCAGTGGCCATTTTGGAAATATAAGAAATAGTATATCATACGACTATATGCTACATGGTAGTCCAGAGTGTCCTCTTTCCAACGGTATGGTTAGTGGGAGGGTAGCTAAAATAGTTTTGTGGTCGGAGATATTCAATTTAAAAAAAAATCAATTTCGGACCAAAAATGTATGAAAAATATCTTTTGATTGAAAATTCTCTAGAAGATCAGAGGCCATTTTAGAAGATATAAGAAATAGTACACCATACAGACTATATGTACATGGTAGTCCTCCACTGGAATAATTCCGTCCTCCATCCCCACGAATCATCCTGATCATTTCAACATTATTGTTTACAAATAATAATGATCATAATGAGAATTAAACTTCATGTCAATAGTCTTTCAATAATTGCAAAATAGAAGATTAAACTACTTATTGCCACTGTTAAACAGTTAACAGTGCTCTGTTAAGTGCAAATTTTGCTCTGTTAACGCCAAATGTATGCGTCTTTCTCGCAGGCTATAGCAGTCTGTGGTCGATTAGCCAGCGATCACTCAAGCCAGAATTCATTCTATAGTCGGACTTTACGTATGAGGAACCCCCTACAGGGAGGTGTCTTTTCTGCCACTTAAAATATAAAGAAATTCAAATCTAATGTCCCCAAAACACTACACCCTCTGTCTCCCTCCTTCCCATAACCAATTTTCCCAATTCCAATACAATGCTCGGCACATGTAAGGGTCATCCCCTTAAGTATTGATCTTATAGAAAGAAAAAAAATGTTCCAATTTGTTGCTCAGAAAAACCTCACGCAATCTATGAGAAACAAATGCACTTCTAACAGACACCTACTTGGTGGGGATTTTGGTTCAAGTGGCTTCATCAAGATAGCATACTGCACGTGCTACAATTTTATGTATTGTAGCAACGATTATGAAAACAATTTACCGCAAGAAATTCTGGTGTCACTGTCTTTATCTGGCCACCATAATTATGGGATCTTTGGATTTTGTAAAATTCTAGAAATTCTAGTATCAATTAGCCTCCAAAAAAAATATGCGATCCAATCCAAGCGTTTTTTCCTTCAAATTTTGTTAAACCTCGGAGGTTATACAAATAAGCCGGAAACAATTCCTCAGCTTAAATCTGAGAACCAAGGAGAAACAACCACATCTTTATGAAAAAGTCAAGGAAAGTTTCAGGAAAAGAATAATGGCCCGTCCTCATATATAATTAATGACTCCCTACTCAAGCGGAAAAGTGGCCTTAGTCTAGTAAGTAGTGCGTTGGCTCATTAGACGCGAGGCCATGGTTCAGACATATCCAACAAAACGAACGAAATTTTAAAAAATATTTCCTCGGCGGCGACTTCCTCTCAGAAGATTTTAGGTAAATCAAATAAAAAAAATTGCCATGAAAAGCTTTTCAAAAATCTATCTTTTGGAATGGACTTGAAACTGTAGGTCCCTGGCCGCTCATATTTCAAATTAACACTCGCTGCATAAGTGATGGTGAGGAGATAGGTTGTAGGCCTAACTAAAGGGTTGTAAACCTTAATTATGTGTGTATTTATGGGTGTTAAAGTAGGTTGTGAAAACATAACCACAAATTTGCTTCAATATGTCTTAAGTTAAAGGCATCGCGGTGTTTTTGGTAATCCCATTGTATTGTGAGAAAATTGAAAAACGAAAGAAAATTTTTGTATTGAATTTGAATAACAATTTGATTTAAGTTGCCTTTTGATATCATTATAGATAGGAATTATAAAAAGAAAGAAAATTAAAAGAAAAGAAAAGAAGAAAAACAAACTATTTTTGAGAATTCAAACATTCAAACAGAAATCAACAAATGAAAATGAAAAACTTGGCCCATGCATTGATGCAATTTAAAATACAAATATTGGTCATTGAACTCATTTCAAATGAAACACTTCTACTTCGGTTTCTTCTTCTTCTTCTTCTTTTTCTTCTTCTTTCTACACTTCTTCTTCTTCTTCTTCTTCGGCTAGGGCGACACATCTTTGCATCTTCAAATTTTCTTTTCTTTATTTATGCTGAAATTTTTTTGTTTTATGGCTTCAATACGAATTTTATAGAAAAATTTTTTTAGTGTTGTTGTTGTTGTTGTTGTAGTTGTTGTTGTACATGTGTCGAAGTACCACATACATATGTATATAATGCAGTATGTAATGTCTATCCGAATCGACCTATTGTCAATCGTTAGACGCGACGTTTGATGTGTCAGTTTTAGACAATCTCTTGATTGTGCCATTTTCTTCCTTCTGTGCTCTTCTACATACGTACGTACATACACATATATTCGGGCCATTTTCTGATTGTATTCTTTGCCAATTTTGATTTTAATTTTTCGGTTTCTTTTAGGGGGGTAGGGCAAATAAATGCCCTACCCCCCTCCCCCTACTTTTTTTTTTATTTTCCTTCTAAATTTCAGACACCAGAAGAAGTATGATTCTCTCTCTTTCTCCTTCGCTCTCTCCGTGTAGTTTTGTGCAGTTGTAAAAAATAATTCAAAAAAAAAAAAAAAAATGAAGAAGAAGAAGAAGAGCTTACAAAATTTCATTCTTTAAATTCTCAAGTGACGACATTTTTTTTTTTTTTCATTTGATTTTCGCCTTGTTTTGACGCTGTCGTTGGAATTTTTTTTTCTTCGTTTTTGTAAAATAATTTAATTGCGGATGTTAAATTGTTTTTTTTTTTTCTTTTTTTCTTTCAAAACTATTTCTTGTTGCTGTTGGCGTATAATTTGTACAAAAACGTTAACAACAGAAACGAACCAAAAAAAAAAAAAATTTTTTTTTTTTGTAGTCAATATCGTCTTATTAAGACGCCATTTAATGATCGGCCCAAGTATCTGAAAACGTGTTAAAAATTTGTAAAGAAATCAAACACAGAAATATTTGAAACGTAACGACAAACAAAACAGGTCCACAATTAATTAAAAATCCATTTGAACAACAACAATAACAACAACATAAAAAAAAATTGTTTAAAAAATTACACACAAAACCATTAGAATTTATGGACAAAATTCTTTAAGCAACACACATACACATGTACATACATACATACATATGTACAAACATATTTCCACAGAACAAAAATTTAAATTTCATTTTCAATTAAAGGCTTGCCAAAGCTACCGATTTACCAATTCACACCAATTGCTTCAAGTCGGAAGGGATGGGAATTTGAACAGAAAAAGTACGTACATCCCCCTCTACCCCCTTCTTTGTTATTGTGAAGTTGTCACTCATAAGCTGAAATTTAATTTTCCTTTCAATATTGTAATGCTGTTGGCATAATATACGATCGGGCTGTAAGTTTGTCTTAGATGAAGGCAATAGTGCTTCTGTGATAATTGCAACCGGTGTGGTACAGAGTAGTCCAATTGATCCCATCCTGTACTATACTTCAGACATACACATACATAATTGGCCATTACAACCCTTCAGTCAGGATTACGGCCTAGCTTCTCACACCACTATTGTTGTGTGTGTTAATTTTATACATGAATGGCGGGACTACAGTTTAAAGTCGATTCCGAACGACAGCGTTTTGAAAACTTTTCATGGCAATTTTCTATTTACTTTCAGAGTTTTTGCCAGAAATCTGCTGAGAGGAAGCCGCCGTGGAAATATTTTTTTTTTTCATATTTCGTTTTTGATGTCTGACCGGGGATTCGAACCCTGGCCTTTCGTCTAAGAAGCCAACACACTACCTACTAGACTACGGCGACTTCAGACATAATCGGCCATAAATTTGGCTTAAACGCAGCACTATTGTAGAGTGTAATTTTGTCGTAAATCGGGGCAACTGTTGTAAGTGCTTCTGCTATAATTGCTACCAGTATGGTACAGAGTAGTCCATTTGACCCCATCCTGTTCTATACTTCAGACATAATCGGGCATAAGTTTGGCTTAAACGCAGGCGCTATTGTAGAGTGTAAGTTCATCGTAAATCGGGGCGACGTTGTAAGTGCTTCTGTGATAATTACCACCGGTGTTCAGCAGACTAGTCCATTTGGTCCCGTCCTGTACTATACTTCGGACATAATCGAGCATAAATTAGGCGTAAACATATGCGCTATTGTAGGGTGTAAATTCGTCGTAAATCGGAGCGATATTGTAATTGCTTCTGTGATGATAGCTACTGGTGTGATACAGATATTGGATCCGTTCAATACTATACTTCGCTCAAAATCGAGGTTAGTTTGTTGTAATGCAACCGATAATGCAAGTGCTTCTGTGATAACAGTTATCGGTGTGCCATAGTGTAGTCTATTTGTACCGGTTCTACATTATATTTCGCCCTAGATCGTGTGTAAGTATGGTAGTAAATTGGGCCGATATTGTAATTGCTTCTGTGATGATTGCTGCCGGTGTGCAAAAGAGTAGTCTAGTTGGACCCATTCAATGCTATACTTCCCTCTTGATCGAGGGTACGTTTATTGTAAATCAAAGCGATATTGTAAGTACTTCTGTTATAATTGCTTACGATGAGCCACAGAGCTGTTATATGCTTCGGACATGCTACTGAGCAATTACAGAAAAAATTCTCTATCTCCCATAACTATGGCAACATGACCTCCCTGCTTAGATAAGTAATAACGTTGTGCCTCGCACAGCTACATTCATGAGACGCCAGACTTGGAAAATGTCGTTAAAGTCAAATTACCTCAGAGCTTTAAATTTTCAAAATTTATTAGCCGATTGGCAGAAAATTGCCCAAATCGTGTAACCGATTACTCTCCTCCATACTTTAAACGATTTCCCTATAATGTCTTCTATTGTCCTGACAAGCGTGAGGATGCTTTTCGGTGTCAACTAGAATTACTCCCAGTACAGCACCAGTTGTGACCCAGTGTTTCCTTTTGGAATGCTTAAATCCCACACAGGCATACCCAAGTATGAGTTCTAATGATTCATCCGCATCGTCACAGAAACTATGTGTTGAGTATGAGAAGATCTCCATTCTAAATAAGTGTACTTTTACTCTACAATGCCCTGCCAAAAGACTGATTATGAATCTCTGGTTCTTCCTGGATAGTTTAGTCCCAACTTTTGTTGGTCTCACTTTATCTTCCCTTTCGTTGAGAATACCTCCCGCTCCATAGAACGGGCTGCGTGAGAGCTCATCTCCTAGCAAACTCGTCTGTTTCCTTACTGCCGAGAAATCCCACATGACAACGGCAATTTCAAAAGTTGTTAAGTGGCAATCTCTTGATTTATTCGGATACCCAGATTACAACGCACAATACCTATTCTCTCGCGTCACTGTACTTTTGGTAGCCATGCCAAAACATTTGGCATTCCAAGCAAATCTCTTCTGCAGAAGCTATGGGCCGGAGGAGAAGGAAGTGACTATCACCTCATGTCTCAATATCCTGCTCTTGCCATGAAGAGAAGGAAGTTAATCTGAGATCCCGGTTCAAACCCCAGGTCAGAATCTCCAATAAGACGAAATATAAAAGGAAATATTTCTTCTGCGACTTCCTCTCTCAGCAGATATCTGACAAAAACTCTGAGAGTAAATGCAAAATTGCCATGAAAAGTTTCTCAAAACAATCTGTCATTCGACGTCGACTTTAAACTGTAGGTTCCGCCCACTCATGGATAAAAATTAACACACTCACAACATAAGTGGTTTGTGAAATTAGGTCTTAATACTGACTAAAGGATTGTAATGACCAATTACGTATGTATGTGTGCAACATGAATCTAAATGCTGACCTAAGTGTAACCTCCAAGGAATCAAGGTATTTAATAAGGATCGTGTTGTTCTCCAATGAAAATAAAGTATTTTATTGAGGTGTAGCCTGTGCTGACCGACTTCTTCCCTAATTTGCTGAAACTCGGCTAGTACAGGGACTACACTTAACTGTGACATTACAAGTGCCGCTATCCATGTTCAAGTGAGTGTTAGTAATCAATGCTACCACTTCAACCTAACCTAACCTAATACTTTATTGATGGCGAGTTGTTTCAAAGGCTACTTGAAGGTGACGGAACAGAGATAATGAAAGTACTCTTTAGTGACAGTTAGGTACACAATTCTATTGATTCATTAAAACATCATCTCCATCGAAGAGTTATTATCCAGGGCATATAAACAGTTTTGAATTCGATTTCCATGAAGAATACCTACTGCCCCGCCCCCTCTTTTCTAACTTTCATAAACTTCTTTTCAAGTGCCAATACATGGCATTGGTCGTCGATAAAAAAGTTAACAAAACTTGTATCTTGTTTTAGGGCCTCTAATTAACTGTGGCCTTTGAATTTTTATTAAAAAAATTTAATTTTTTTTTTTTAAATTCCTTTTTTTAGGTGGCTTGGAATCAAATTAACTTAACTGCCATGAGTGTTTAAAAAGGACGAATTGTGGTGAGTATTTTCCTCTAAAATTTTTATTTGAAATTCTTTAAAGTTTATTGAATTCTAAACGTAAATAATTTTCATTTTCCTTCATTTCCATACATTTTCAATCTCAAAAATAAAATTTAAAAAAAAAAAATAGAAAAAAATTTTTTTAATGAAAAAGTTCCCACAATTTACACAAAAATTTTTATTTGCAATTTAAGCAGATTGTTTGACTGGAAAAAAAACGTAAAATTTCGTTCAACAACACTGAATGTAATTGAAACCTTTAAGAGGAGGCAGAATAAATTCTTTTTTTATTCAACATATGAGAACCATAAGGTGGTGTGGTGGCAAGGCAAAGTGCTACAGTAGGCAAAAAAAAAAAAAAATTTTTTTAAATTTTTTTTATTTTTTTTTTCTTTTTTTTTTTCAATTAAATTTCGCATAAAAAATAATTTAAATTGACAATTCAATTCAATTTAATAACAAGCGAATAAAAATATTCACTTTAATCAATGAATGAATGAATG
Source organism: Sarcophaga bullata (assembly GCA_005959815.1). Classification (NCBI taxonomy): domain Eukaryota; kingdom Metazoa; phylum Arthropoda; class Insecta; order Diptera; family Sarcophagidae; genus Sarcophaga; species Sarcophaga bullata. The sequence goes on along the minus strand of QOCX01003827.1, from coordinate 2,816 downwards.
AAGAATAATTTTTTTTCTTTTTAATTTTTCTTTTTGCATAAGCAGATATTATTATTATACACTTAAAATAATTACAATATTTAATAAATAAAAAAAAAAAAAAAAAAAAAAAAAAAATTAAAAAAAAAATTGAAAAAAAAATGAAGAAAAAATTTTCTTTTAACAAAAGACCATAAAATACTTGGATGCAATTATTTTATTTTATTTTATTATTACTGTTGTTAGTTGTTGTTGTTGTTGTTGCTTTTTTTTCTTTTTATCAACAATTCACAAAAGCTTAAATTTGACGTTTATATTTATTCTTTTAATTTAAACCAACAAATAAAAATTCTCATACATTTTACAGAACATTAACTAACAACCATCATCAAAACGGGCATACTCATATGTGCTCTTATACACTCAAGGAAAAATATTAGTAAAATATCTTGAAATTATAAATCATATAGATTAGGTCAGTCTTCGTAGTCTAGTACAGGTCACGATTCAAACTCCAGGACAGATATTGCCAACAAAACGAACGTAAAATGAAAAAAAATATTTTTAGGCGCCTTCCTCTCAGCTAATTTTTAGCAAAAAACCTCTGAGTGTAAATAAAATTTTCGTGAAAAGTTTCTCCAAAAATTCTGTCGTTCGAAGGCGCCTTTAATCTATACATCCCCCGCCACTCATGTATAAAATTAACACACAGAACATAAGTGATATAAGAAGCTAGGTCGTAATCCTAACTGAATTTTGTAATGACAAATTATGTATGTATATGCATGTATAGATTAAATAACATGCACTAAGTACTTAAAGGTTCTAAACTACATACACTGAGATAGTATCACAGCTACTGACAGAGTAGACCTATAACCAGCTTAAATAGAAAAGAGTGAGATAGGAAACGAAAAAAAAAAAGCAAAGAAAATAAGTAAATAAATATGCGGTACATGTCACAGCCTTATGTTCCTTTAAATGAATGAAAAAAATTTCAAATCCATATCCAATCCAGGATTCAGTGGATTCAGTCTCAAACTCGCAAAAGTGTTTGAAAATCTTTACTTTAAGAATTTTAGGCTAGGGTAGGTTAAAAGGTAGCTTTACGTTCACTCGGTGGCACATATGGCCCATTGTGTCACCCAGTATGTTAAGCCCCTAGTCATGATCCGTTAGTGTTAGGTTTTAATCACCCCGAGCTCCGGATGAAACCGGCCAGTTCCCTTAATGGCACGTTCGCCACCATGCCCAAATCTTCAAATATTCTGTCACCAAAAATACAATGACGTTTGTTGTGAAGTGAAGGACTCCTGCATAAAATGTGTTCGCATAAAAGTGATGTGTTCGCATAAAAAAGCGTCTACTTGTTCTGTCTGGGACGATTTATCAGATCATGAAATCCCTAATGAACCACCTCTCATTATTCACATCATCTATGTATACCAACGCCTAAGTAGTTCGTTCGTTACAACTTAATATAGACTTGACTTATCCCGCATTGATGTGCAATTTTTTTGAGTGTTCATAACATCGCTATAGAATTCAGCGTTAAAAAATCTTTTTTCTTTGTTATTTGCATTTAAAAATGCAGAAGTTTAAAAGAATAAAATTTTATTTCCTAAAGAAATTTAAGTTCTGGGAATCAATATAGGGCCCCATACAATTTATAGCATTCGCAATATGCTCTCCTCATAACTGACTTGGCAATAGCACAGACATTTGTGATGCTTATGTGAAATTTTAGACAATTTGCGTCATTTAGTTTGTCCTGCTGTGACTGTGGCCCATTGTATCACCCAGTGTGACGTAAGCCCCCTTTGCCAAAATATGTTGGTGGTGGGTTTGAACCACCCCGAGCTTCAGATGTAACCGGACAGTTCCCTGTGGCGAATTCCCAGATCTTCAAAAGTTCTGTCACCCAAAAGCCGATGATGTCTCGTATAAAAGGTGTTGCAGACTGAGCTTGCCAGCTAAACTGCCAATAACGTAGGTCCTCATTAGAATTCCTGTTAGAATGTGAATCGTTCTCGTGTCGAACTCAAGTAGTTTCTTGGTTCGCCTGCTGCTCCATTGCTGGACATAGCAGTTTTGAAATGCGGCAACCAGGTATAACGGAGCAGCCACGGTTGAGTTTAATGCAAAATTTTGTTCCGCATATAGCCATAGCATGCGGGTTTGTCTGGCCTCTCTTGCTCTAAAAATGGGTTCCCATTTTATCTTTACAAATCGAATAAAGTCTACTGGAAACCATTTGTCTGATCCTCTGCAGAGTAATGTTAAGAATTGATTTGAATTTTCGGTTGTAAATAGCCTTTGCAAGTACTTGGCTATGTTAACATAGCTTTATACATCCCCATACCCAGAAACCCAGCCGACACCACAGGTATTCTTTGACGATTTTAGATGATATACCCTTTAGGTATAAAATCGGCCGCCCTACTGTCAGCAACTATGTTTATATTCTAACCTTACATAGCTCTGATACAGGATTTTCAGAGCTTCAGTCTTAATAGCCAATATTTCAGCCTGAATACCATAATACTGCAGTAGACGGATTATCTAAGTGGCAATTTGAGATTCAAGTGTTTCAAAAAAAGAAACTTCACATCCGGCTTTATCTAGTGATCTGGATCTGTCAGTTCAGTACTTGGTAGGTGTAAGCCACTATCATAATGTCTTCGGGAAAGATCCAGATTTCGGTATGACATTAGCTTTCCTTTTTTTTCTCAGTCAGTGGGTGTAAGCCACTATCATAATATCTTCGGGAAAGATCCAGATTTCGGTATGACATTAGCTTGTTTTTTTTTTTTTTTTTTTTTTTTTTTTTTTTTTTT